>VXBC01009844.1:264806-314894 GCA_013399945.1 Ploceus nigricollis | reverse complement strand
ATTCAGCGGGATCCCGCGGCGCTCGGCCCGAGCCCCGCAGCTGAGGGGGCGGCGGCGAGACGGAGACCTCCTGGGGACTGTGCTCCGTGAAAGAGGAGCTGGGCGAGGGTCTGTGCCGCACACGGTCCGTATCAGGCACTGGACAGTGAGGGCTTCGTTCCAAATAATGCGATTTTTAAACACTTGTCACTGTTCCGTTGGCAAGGAAATGGTCATTCCAGACACTCACTCCCTCTGAACGCGGGTAACTCTGCAAGCAAGCTGGCACACAGAATCACAGAATCAGTTAGGATGGAAAAGACCTCTGGGATCATCGAGTCCAACCTCTGACCGAACACCACCATGCCAAGTGGACCGTGTCACTGAGTTTAAGGAAAGACATGCAGTCTTTCCTAAACACCTCCAGGGATGGTGACTCCACCACCTCCCGGGCAGCCCATAATCCCCTTTTCTCTGAAGATATTCTTCCCAGTGTTCAACATAAATCTACTGTGGTGCATCTTAAGACTATGTCCTCTCATCCTATGGCTATTTGCCTGGGAGAAGAAGCCGACCCCCACAGATTTACCTGGGTTTGGGGAATGCATGAAATGATTGCTGAAATCAAATCTTGCTAAGATTTACGAAGGGAAATTCTGCTCCTCCACAAGCAGCTACCTGAGTTGGGCAGGAAATCTGGGCTCTGAATCCTGTCCCTCATCAGTGGTGGGGCTGGGAAGTTGCCACCAAACCCTGCAGGCCCGGAGCAGGGCAGGCTGTCATGGGGAAAATACTTCCACAAAATAAAGTAACCATATATAAACTGTATAAAGAAATATAAAACTTAGGAAATGTGTGCAGTATGTAGTCACATAATGTAATGTATGTACAAAATTTGAGTTCTAAGTATTATTCTGATGTGTGCCGTTACTATATATTCAATGTATATCCCATTTCTATCCAACCAATGCCAACATATAGTCTATACTTCTTTTCTATTCAAGTCTGTCTGTTGATTCATTCACTTTTTCAGTATTCTTTTTAAATAATAAAAACACTTGACTATTTTAAAGTGCTCAGGTTTATTCTCTCAGGGAAAGAGAGAGAAAAATGGTGCCAAGTATACAGATGAGTAGTTACTTGTTTATGTTTTTCCAGAAATACCCCAACAAAACCAAACTAAAACAATGACAACAAAAATCCAGACAAACCATCCCCCCAGTTCTGGTTGTAGTAGGGATTCTTTTACTCCATAAATGAAAAATTCTCACTGGTGCATTATTTTTTTCTCATGCCTCATTCAGAAAGCCAGGAATTTTCAAAGGCTTCTTACTGTGAACAAACTTTACTGTTAAATTTTGTTTAAATTGTTGAAATATTCCTTTTAGTCCTTCATTTTCTTTGTCTTAATTTCATATGAATTTTACACTTTAAAAAGCAACTTAAACACTTTAAAATGTATTCTTTAGTTAGAATATTTTGTAGCTTTTTGCATCATTGCTCATTAATGATTCTTTACAGTCTTATGAAATATATCTTTCCTGCAGTCATTGAGGACCACAGATACTCTTCTTCATCTGTTTATATAACACTTTTTCATGAACTAGTGAGACTTTTCATCCAACCAAAACATATTTACTTCAGCCTGTCTCATTCTGCAATGTAAATATGTCAAGTTTGAGGGCTACGTGGCAAGTCTGCAAGGTCCATTTATGACCATGAGTGCAGCTCCTCAAAACTTACCCAAATTACTGCTGTTACTATAAGCAGTGTAGATGCAGAAAGCATGAGGTTCTGCCAGAGCTCCTGGGGTGGTAACTCAACTTCTCAGTTAGGGTGGCTACAATGCTTAAGCAGGGAAATTTAATTTATTATTCTCAAAATCAAAAAAATTCAAGTTTCCACAACAAGGTTGTCTCTTGGGAGAATTTCAGGGATCTTCAACTAAATCATCTTCTTTCTCTAAAAGAACAGCAGGAACTAAAATGCTATCAAAATAACCATACTTCTGTTTATATATATCTCAGAAAATTACAACCCTTTGAAATAGTAATTCTGTCCTACAGCCTTTGGAGGGCTCTTTCAGATCTGCTGCCTGCTGCTGGAAGTCCCTGGGCATTCCTCACTTGCCATGAAGACCTAACACTGATCTTTAGTAATTCCTGAAAACTCCATGTGTGGATTTCAACTGTGTTATTTTAGGACTGTACGAATACATGCTGGTACTGTTGCAGGTTGAGTTTCTTAATTAAGATAATCCCCCTGTGTATATTAAATATTTATATGGGTGTGAGCAAGACATCTGCTTTTGCTTCCGTGCTTCTTTGGAGACATTGTTAGGAGTTTGATAATTGAGATCCCCTTCATTCAGTCAGAAGCATTTGGCTGAAGTGCTGTGAGTTAGGAAGTGGTTTGCCATGTAGTCTCGCTTCTAACAAGTTCCTCCTTGTTTTTCACAAGCTAAATGAATTTGGCATCATGACATATACCTAAGTAATTCACACCAAAACCACTGTATATAAAAGGCTTGATAGAAAAGACTAATTAGGCATTGCAAAGTACCAACTTTATACCAAGTATAAAACCAACTCCAGACATGAACTATTATTAGCTAGAAGCGGCTTTGTAAATTGTGTACCTTCTTTATTTTCTGTCTGCTGATCAACTTAGTGTGCTGAAAGTAAACCAGAAGGCTGCTAGCCCTTCTGATCAGTCAAACCTCAGCTTTTGGTTTGCAAATGCTATAGCTTCCTGTTGGCTTTCTGCTTGCTCTGCTGGAAGCATCAAGGGCCATCAGTGGGAGGGGAACACTTAGAGCAGCCACAGAGAGAAGACCCAGAGAAGAGAAAAGTGTTTCCTTTGAGAGGCAGAGGAGATATGACACTGCTGTGCAAATGGGATAATATGCATGAATATTAAAAGTAAAATGCCTCTGGAAGAATTTCAAATATGCGTTTTCTACAGGGGTAGCCTTGGGTTAACTGGATTAATTATTTTCATAAGAGGATGTGGTGTTTTATATGGTCACTAAAGACTGACGCTGTCATTACTGTCGTTTTTGGCTGCTCTATTTCCTCTATGAATCAATCTAATAACAGTCAGGAATGAAGGGGTTCATCCCACCTAATTCCACTCACTCACAGAGAACCAATCTATTTTAAACTGATCACCCTCCCTCTGCAGAACTGAGAGAGCAAGTAAGGTGGTAATTTACTTCTAAGTTAGAATAAGGTGAATGACTTACCATGAAGAATGGTGACTTTCTGTTCAATTTAGAAAATAAATTTAAATTGGACAGATGTCATTTACACAGGTATAATTTAGATGAGGTAATTCTTCTTTTAATGCTTCCTGACTTTGCTTGGCAGGCTGAGCATAAATAGAAGGAGAACTTTGTGCCATGGGTCAAACCTGGCATGCACATATGAGTTTGCTGATAAACTGAGTTCAGAGGAGATGTCCTTTTTTCCTGTTTTCAGTATTGCAGCCATGTGTAGCTTCTCAAGTTGGAGCTACTGTCCTCAGGCAAAGGCACAATGTAATCACAAGGACTGGGAGCATGTAAAAGATGAATTGGCTACTGTAGTATAAAGTCAGATGTAACAGAGAGCTGACATTTAAATATTCTGAGAGGAATGGTAGGGCATTCTCATGTGATATTTTCCCCTTTGAGTTTGTGTATGTTTATAAGAGTGTAATTAATTTTTCACAAGTATCTATAGCAAGGAATATAAGCACCAGAGCTAGAAAAAATATTATCACTTACCTCTAATCTTGAAGTTTCATAAGGGAAATGATCATATGTTCATAAGGAACATACTGTTTGTTATATAATATTCCCTACATTAACTTACAGGTTTAGTGTTGACTAATTAATTAGTAGGATCTGCCATACCCCAAACCATATAACTTCTTAATTTCAATGGTGCAGCATTGCCAGATTGCTCTGGCCAAATTGTAATTCCAGAAATAAAGCTTATATTTCCAATGGATTCCTGGGCGGTGTAGTACTTTCAGTTATACAGCTTTTGCCTGGGCAGCTTTTGGGTACCTGCCAAATGATGGCATCAGATATTTTAATTGCTGGGTTTTCAGCCTCATAATGATAATCAATTTTTCCCTAAGAATCAAGTTTCCATGTGTCATGTGGTGGCATGATAGCCACCTATTGCAAATATTTGATTGCATTACAGTCTCTTTCTCAGTGGGCTTGTTCGATCAAGCAGTGTAGCCTGAGTACTGAATTTGTAGCCAAATGCTGAAACAAATATGCCCTCAAACCTGTAAGATCCTGGAAATTCTATCAGCAATTACTGCTTTTGCAGATTTCTGATTTTGTAACAGTTATAAAAACAGTTTCTCGATAGTCTGTACTAAAATCAGACTAAGTGAAATAATTATGAAATCACATGTACAAAGGCCATATTTAGCTTTATCACTAAGAGATAAATACATCTTCTATTCCATAACATGAGGCTTAAAAGTGTTTTCATTTCAGGCTTCTGTGGGTCTGAAACAAAGATGGATCAGATGAAGACAGGGAAGGGAAATGGGATGATAGCAAATATTTAAGTCATCTCTCCCCTTTAATTAAGGACAGTCAAGGGGCCACACCTTTCTGCATCATGGGGTGTGTCATTGCTGTGCAGCTACACAGTCCTGAGAAAAGAGCTGGGACCCAGTTCAGCTCACTAATACAAATTATATTTCTTTCAGCTGCTTGCATTTTTATCCTCAAAGCTTTGTATCCATCAAAGTAATGGGTTAAGAATGTTTGATTTTGATGAATTTTTTGATATGCAGATGTGAGTTTTTTCTATTTCCTCCCCTGTCTTTTCTTGACTCCTGGTTGAGGAAAAATGGCAGTCACTGTTAGTTCCTTTTCAAATTGAGTTATTCTCTTCTCATGAGCACTTTGTTTCATATTGTTCCTGTTTCTCATTCTCCCTTGTGCTCAAAGTTGTGCCTTCTTAAAATTCAGAATTCTTTATATTTATAGGGAACCTTTGGAAGCCTACACAGCCACAGAGCAAGCTTTGCTGTGTTTGTGCAGCATGATAAGCCTTTCCTTCTGGCTGCCAGCAATACAGATGCCATGTGATGACCATGTTCTCTTTTAGCATCTCTGCACTAAATCCCTGCTACTTGAAATCAATGCTTTTAGGAACATAAATTTATTTTGGGTAGGAAAATTATTTTTTCTTATGAAGATGCCAGTGCCAAGGGAGTCTCTGTGGCGCAATCGGTAAGCGCGTTCGGCTGTTAACCGAAAGGTTGGTGGTTCAAGCCCACCCAGGGACGTGCTTTTCCTTTTCCTCTGCCATGGCAGGGGGTTGGAACCTGATGATCTTAAGGTCCCTTCCAAACCTAGCCATTCAGTGAATTCTTAGAAATTTGGAATTCTCTGTTTAGCCTCAGGTTCTCTGAAACCCTCATTTGCTGAAGTATGAAGCAATGGATTAACAGACTAAAATATTTCCATGCATCATTATTCAAAAATGAAATTGCATAGAAATAGTTTCATTTTAGCCAAATATTGCAACGTTCCCTATTCTGTCTTATTTGTTTGTCTGTATGGTGCTCTGTTGTGTTGCTTGTGAGCTCTAAAGGACCCGTGTTATTTTATGCTGTTGAAATGTAAACACATATATACAAAATATCAACATGGGCTACTGTGCACCACAGGCTGAGCAAAGATTTGTCATTTAGGAATTAACATGTAACAATAGTTGTGCCATTTCCAGCAATTTTGTGTAACTGGTGAGGTGGAATCTACAGGAGAACTATTGTTCTTTGCCCCTAGCTTTAAATCTCCTGAGCATAGCACACTTTAATAATTGCTCAGATAATTGGCAGATAGATCTAATTCTTTGATGTGCTGTTTTTTTCTTATGCTTTAAAAATACTTGAACTGAAAGGTTTAACTAACAGTGTACGGCTTTCTCTAAAGCCCAAAACCAGAACAAATCCATATGCAGTGAAACCACTGGAGCCCATTATCCTTCAGCAGCTTTCTTGTGGACTCTTATTCAGGAGCTGTAGTGATAGGACAAGGAGTAATGGGTATAATAAATTGAAAGAGGGAGAATTTAGGTTAGATATTAGGAAGAAATTTTTTACTGTGAGGGTAGTTAGACACTGGAACAGGTTGCTTAGGAATATTGTGGGTACCCCAACTCTGGCCACGTTCAAAGCCAAGTTGGATAAGGCCTCGAGCAATCTGCTGTAGTGCGAGGAGCCCCTGCCAGGGGTGGTCAAGACTAGATGAACTTTCAGGTCCACTCCCACCCTTTAAAATTCAGTGATTCTATGATTCTATTTTATGAGCCTACCCTTCTCTCACAGAGCTGTCTTTCCACAGACCTGTTTTCACGGTGCATGCAAAGCAATTTGGAAATGGAATACAAATCCCAGTTGGTTTTCAACACACTAGATCCAGATCATATCAGATAATGAATTTAAAAACTGTAATTTTTTAGGAGCCATGCTGTCCCAAATTTCAGAGTGTCAGGCTGTAAAAGCCTGTGAGTTTAACAGAAAAAAATCTATTAAACTTCCTAACCATACTAAGAAACAGATGAAGGAGTCAGTAGAAATCAATTCAAGTAGTCTCCCTAGTGTGTTGGGGCAGTGCATTTTCATGTGAGAGGAAAAGAGGTAAAGGAGTTTTCAGACAAAGCCCACAGAAAACAGCTACTGACTTATTGCATATGAAATTTCCACAGTTAACACAGAGAATGGATTTGTAGACTAAGCTTCTGCAGCAGAGAATAAGTAGAATGTAAGAACATTGCTACGGACCAAGAAAGAAGGTGTGAGAGAAACTCAGTTAATCCACAGGTCAGCCCTTGGCTCATAATTTTATTAGCAGGGTGTCACACCTGGAATGGATACCCAAGTCTTATTACAACAGAGATGTATAAGATCCTGATGTACAGACAACAGAAAAAGCTACAGAGATGGTAAGATTGTATATAGGGCCAGAGAAACACTGCCTTAAACATGAGCAAGGTGTTACAAGCAGTATTGTTTACTCTTGGATGTGCTTGTTCAAAATACATATTTAATGGTTAACTTGCAGGAAGGAGGTGAGTGGAGGGTAGGAATGTAGTTCCTGAATCTCCAGGAGAATCAAAGTGCTCATATTCCTAAAGCAGCTGAGGGCATCCCAGCACTGGAAGAGGGAGATAAAATGCTGATTCCTCTCACCTGGAGCCAGACAAGGACACTGTCATCTGTAGGCACAAAACACCTGTTCACTGTGCACAGGGTTAATTCTTAACCTTAGCTCTTAATCTCTCCAGAAAATTGGAGACTACTAACTAAGAGTTACAGGAACTGTATGAATAAAGTATTAGAAACTGTACTCCAGAATCACATATGGAACTGAAAAAGTTCAATGGACCTCTTGTATCTGTCTGTATCTATTGTACCTAATGTACCTAATCTCTTGTATCCATATGAGAATTAAAGTAGATTAGAGAAATGAAGTAATTCTACTTTTTGTCTATTGTGAGGCAGGTGCTCTTCATGGGTGTGGTTTGCTCTCTGCTGTTCCTGAGAAGAATAAGCAGAGGTCCTTTGGATCTCATTGCAGAATCTGGGGGACAAATAATTTTGGCTATGGCCAGCTTCTGTAGGAATTGAGATTTTAGATGACTGTGGTAAAGCAAATGTGGTATAGAGGCAGCCGTAATAGCAATGGATGCTCTTTCAAACTGAGGAATTAATCTCATTCCCTGTTAAATGCTGAAATATGAAAATAAATGAGAAGGTAGCTCATTATTAACTAGAAACAGTAATGAAAAGCATTTTCTCCAAATTAAGTCACACTGTGTTTGGGTGACTCCTCGTGTCACACTGTTGTAGAGACTATACTGGGATATACTGGGAGCAGAGACTTACACCTTGAGATGTTAAATACCTTAAGCAAAAAGTAGTGGTAAATCCCTTTGGATAAAATTGAAAAACAGAAAAACTAACAGACATTATGGAGGAAAGATTCAATGAAGGAAAAAACCTGTCCTTTACACTGCTATATAGAGAAGATCATTTCAGATTGACAGAATCTAACAACTAAAAGAGTAAATTTAATTATTGTCTTTTTTGTGCCCTGAGTGAGCCTGCAGTTTGCTCCAAGAGCTTTCATGTTTGGATGAGTGTTCTTCTCATACGTTAGTGCATATTTAGGGTGAGTTCTGATGCTGATGTTTTGAAGAAATAGCCTATAGGATAGTCTTGGCACAGAAGATTTTGACTGAGATTAGCTTGGTTGCTTAGAGTGTGGTGCCAATAACACCATGGTTGTGGGTTTGATACCTCTATGGGCCATTTATGTAGGAGTTGGACTAGGTGGTCCTTGTAGGTCCCTTCCAACTCAGAATATTTTGTAATTCTGTGAATAACAGTGAATTTGGGAATAAAAGCCCTAGAAAAAATTTTCAGGGGCTGGTAATTAGTATGTGAGGCAGTAGGTGGTGCACAACGCCTATGAAAATGCTGGAGAACTGCTCTGCTGTTTCACTGTGTCTTCAGAATTGGCATTTGGGAAAAGTTTCATTTCACCTAAAGGTCCAATTTCTGTAGCTTGAACACAGTAAGATATTGATGATAATTATTGGAATTTATTATATGTATTTCAAATGCTTGTGTTCAAAATAATATTCAAATGATCTATTTGTTTGTTTTGATAGTTATATTTGCCTTAATGAGAATCATAATTTCCTGAGTAGTTGGAGTGTATACATAAGCATGGATTCATGTGTAGGAAATTTTGCTCGTGTAATATCCAACCACATGTTTTCCAGGAAAGGACAAATGTATTCCAGCCTTAGAATATAGACGTGCAGTATTTTCTTTGTTTATGCACTGTACATTGCATTCATTATGCATCTGAGATTCATGGGGTAGCCCTATAGAAAAATAGTGGAGTTCCAATGAGCTCAGAATGAGGCACGAGTAAAGCTAAATGATTTAGGGGTTACTTCGGTTTGCATGTCTAATAGCTTTATTTAAGCTTGCTAATATATCATTGGAATTGGATATATGATTCTAATACTGTAAAACACTGCATCAAGAGGGTGGTAGGAAGGCAGATTCTAGGAAATCCTGTCTGAAACCACTACAAGAAAACGAATCAAAAGTTATGACAAAAGCTTCAACTTAAACCTGAGTGGTGGAAGTGTAGATATGTTGTCTGTTAATGTTGTTTTCTCACTCACCTGTATTAAAGGATATTTGTCTGTAGCACAGTATTCATATTTTAGACTGATAAATTCAGATACTGAAGACAATTGGCAGTGGCTAGTGTTTCTCCCTACGGGTCTGTGTGGTTGCAACTGCCCCTTCTAGAACCGTGGTACATGGTTTGAGTTTCTTTTTGCTCAATGTTGGTCCCATTGATGTAATTTTTACTTACTTAGGCCATATTAATGCAAAAGCACATGCTACAGAGAGCCCAATGTGCTGCCAGCTGAACCTGCTGTAACAAGAAACTGCATGGATACAAAAAGGAATATTTGCACTCAGGTATCAGACATCAGAAGTCAGCTTAGATACAATTTGACATCAGAAGTCAGCTTAGATACAATTTGAAGCACACATTGACAGGAGCCTTTTAATCTCTGTCCATCTCCTGGGGGGGTGGTGTAAGAGAAGCTGATAGAACATATTTATTGATCACACAGGTGAGAGTCATCAGTCCTGCTGATTCCAGGGAGGAAAATGGTCTGAATGCTGCAGTACTTTGGTTTGCACAGCTGTATCACAACCGAGCACTACATGTCAGTTTTCTCTCTATCCAGCTCTACAGAGCTTCTCCAGCAATTCTGTTCTGGCACAGTACAGCCAGGGCTTGCTGCAAACTTTGCCTTTCACTTAGTTACTCCAGCTGTTTTCCTTTCCTTGCAAGATTCTTTCTTGCTACAAATGCAAATATTAATCTATAGTTTTAGCTAATTTGTGCTAATGCTGTAGATGTACTGCTGCTGATAATGAAATTCTCCAAAGATAATGCTTATAGGGAGGCAGAGTATTCCGAAAAATAATTAAGATCACTTTACCAGAAGTTTATTCAACATCTTATATTCCCAAAACTAGACAATATTAAGGCTCTCTGCCCTGTCTGGCCTTTATCTCTTATTTGCAGCTATGATATTTGAAAGACAGTTTCTTCAATATTGTACATAGCATAAGCAAAATACTTGACAATAAGTTCTGATAAGCTGAAAACCTGCAAGGCAGACTGAATATCTCTCCAGTGCTAATGAGGCTGGAATTTGTGAGGTAAACACTATGTATTTTTTCAGGTTTAATTTCCAAATGAGGCTGCTTTTGGAGCAAAGATCTGAAAACACATCATTTGGATGTTATCAGTGAGCTGATAGGAAAAAAGTGTTCTCTGCCTAGAAGGACATGCCATGGAATAGATCACAGAGAGCAAAGGAGGAATCAGAAGACGACAAAAGAAGACAGTGTTTGCTAGGTGTAGTTTCCTTTCTAAACTCAAGTGTTCCTTTAGCTGTGCTTTGGGTTTTTTTTTCTCCCCAGGCAACAAAGGTCTACTTCCTTTATCCTAGCAATAACATTTGCATACCTTCTAGTGAATTGCATAACCTGAGGGATGAAATTTTAGCTTTTCAGTCCTTGTAGGAACTTCCCATCTTGTAGTTAATCTATATAAAGAAAGAAAGTCTTTACTGTTTTCAAATATTGAATTACTGTTTTTACAACAACAAACTTATTTTGAAATGGTAAAAAAATGCTTATAATATTTTAAGAATCATCATGGTCCACTGAGTAAATGCAGGTATTTACCTACAGTATGTTTTACTCCGTGAAGAAAAAATGGGTTATATTTCATAATGGAAATTCCCATTTTTGCTAATTCAGCACACAGCTGCAGGCACATAGCAGCTGCACTGAAGATCATGTTTTGATATTTGCCCTATTTTCTTTAATCAGTTCATCGCAAGCAGGAACAAAAAAAAAAGTCTTTAGAAACAGATTTTAGTGCTTATTCCCCCTTGTACCATTTGGAGCTGCCTTCAGACTCTCAGCTGCTAATCTTTGGAGTGGTGCTTTCTTCAGGTTACAGGGACTTTATTCTGGATATTTTCTTCATGCCACTCTTTGGGGGTTCTGTCTGGCCATCTCACCTCTTGCCTTACATGCTTTTGCTGTTGTCTTCATGATCCTCTGTGGGTTCTCTCAAACACCTTCCCAAATACACAAACATGGCTGTTGGAATTGCAGTTCATTTAGGGTTTTCAGCAGTCTTCTAAATGGTCTCAGAGAAAAAGTCTTTGCTTCTCGTGGTGGTTTATGTGACAGTAAATTATTAAGGTTAGCAAAAGCATATGGTTCTGTGTCCCATACACAACTGAACAAATCGTAAGGGCCTAACACTGACCTTCCTCGCAAAAAAACTAAATTTGAGATCCTTGGCATAGACTTCTGCACATCCTTTCTGAAGTGCACAGGCACAGTTCTGCTGATTAAAGCACAGCATCAGCCAGCACAGCTCTATCGACAGCCAGGAGCTTTCTGTCCTCAAGTGAAAGAGAGAAGCTTCATTTTCCTTCCACCTTTAAGTGAGATGATGATCCTTCTTGCAGCCATTAATCCTACTTAGTAGTTGGAAAAAAGGATGGAATTATTTCTGCTTCTGAACTTCTCATACTATGAGGCACAGAGTTACTGAGTAAGTTTCTTGAGAACTTATCAAAAGTTAGTGTTGAAATGAAGAGTCAAGTAGACAATCACACCCTTAAAGAGAGGTGTAGGCAACCTTCTGAGGCTTTAACAAAATGTTTTATAACAATGTGCTAAAATCTTGGTGTCAGAATCTCCAATGCATCTAAGCAAGTAATTCATTAAATAGTTTCTTTTGGAACACTGGACATGCTTTATTTAATTTTTTCACAATTTATTTAAACATCTCACATATACAAAATACATTTTCTTTCTTTTTTTGAGAAATGATGACTTTTTTTTACCCATAGTAGAAGATTGAAATGAAATTTGTAAGTGAGAACACCTGATTTTGGAGGAAGAAGACAAAGAGGAAGAAGAATTATCCACATGCTTAAGCTGTGGGTGAGATAGGACATCCTAAGTTTTAAGACAGACTTCAAAGAAACAGAGAAGCAATACTTTAAATGCTACTAGCACCATCAAAGTTCAAGTATTGGAAAGACACTCTGTAATTATGCAATTAGCACCACTGTATTTTGAGTGGAATTGAAAGTACCTCAGATCATATGGAGAAGTTCCTATAAAAGATGTGGATCACTCTTGATTTAGTGTATGAGGTAGTTTAAACCTTTGGAAGTCATGGATTTAAACTTCCTCTGTGGAAGATATTCAAAGGCCACAAGTGGTGCAAACTTTCATGACTTTTTATTTTGGTTTTTTTTTTTTTTCTTTACAAAGGTTGACATTTCCCAAAACAAGGTGTTAGATCTTGAAAGACTTCCAAGTCCATTTGGGGCTGTATTAAATTTCATTGCACAATGCTCCAATCAATTCTTCTCCTTCTCTTTCGCCCAGAGTTTAAGCAAGTAGATGAACAGAAGAAATGGAAGGAGTCAGCTTTCATTATAAAAAGAAATGACAAGAGAATAATTTGGGAGAGGCTTTAAGTTAATTTTAGTTCATTCATTTAAAACAGACTGGGCCAATGTCCAAACCGAATTCTTGGTCAGCGCCGCCAATATCCAAAGGTGCAATGTCAAGGATGGGCAAGCGGGATGGCTTATTTGTTCTGTATTCAATGATTGTTTTGCCCCATTCGTTGTTCTTTCTCTGTAAGAGAAGATTCATTGCAGTTGTTATTGCATTGTTCACAGTATTAAGAACTGTTTCACCTGAATGGATATTTCTGAAATAATTTCATATTAATTTTGCTTGTATTGTTTGCAAATCAGATACCCACATCCAACTATTTAGATCTCCAATACAGAGAAAATATTTACTTGAATCTTCTGTAGTCCAATGTGATGCTGTATGCAAGCTACCATATTATTCACACTGATGTTAGATCCAAAGAGAACCCTGCCTGATTCTTTCAGGACTTAAAGATCCTACCCCTTCTATAGCATGTGCATTGTTTGCTTATCAATCTTCTGTTTACATAGAATTTGGATCTGGTCCCTCTGAAAACTCTTTTTTTGGCCACAGGTACAGTACAAGGTAGGATTTTTTTTGTAACCTCCTCCTCACTTGTTAAGGATCTGCCATGGTTGGGTTTGTAGGCTACGTATCTTCACCGGGCAAAATTTTGCTAGTTTGACCAATAATCTAATTCTGAATTAAAGCAGAACTCTATCCCTAATCACATGCTTAGGCCTGGACAGTCACCATGCCCGTGGTTTCTGTGTTACTTACAGAGCAGCCATCCTCGAGAACACTGAAAGTGAATCTGCTGTTGCCTTCAGCTCGTAGTTCAACATCGTTGGATCCCTGCAGCACAACAGCCTTCTTAAGGTTGCCAGTTTCTGCATCCATGTAGGCAATGCTGTTCTTGCAGTGGTAGGTGATGTTCTGGGAGGCATGGTTGGCCAGCAGACGCATGAAGGCGAGTTGGGTGGCCATATCCTTTGAGGTCACTCCTTCACTATTGTATTCAAACTGAAAAACAGAGAGGAACCCAGTCAGTTGTATTGTGGGGGAAAGGAGGATGTTCGTAATGAAAATGTGTGACAGCTGTTCTAGTGTCCTGGTTTCAGCTAGGGTAGAGTTAATTTCTTCTCAGTTGCTGATACAGTGCTGTGTTTTGGATTTGGAATGAGAATGGTGTTGAAAACATGCTGATGTTTTGGATTTTGCTAAGTTGTGATTATCCTAAGTCAAGGACAATTTTTTTTGTGTGTGTGTGTCTCATGCTCTGCCAGTCAGGAAGTGGGCAAAAGAAACTAGGAAGGAGCATAGCTGGAACAGGTGACCTGGGCTGATCAAAGGGATATTTAACACCATAAAAAATAATGCCCAGTATATAAACTGGGATGAAGTAACCTAAAAGGGCAGCCAGTCTGGGTTCAGGAAGCAGGGGGGTCTAGCACAGTCAGCAGGTGGTTAACAATGACATTTTGCATCACCTATTGCTTTCCTTTTTATTATCATTATTTACCATTGTTACTATATTTTATTTTCAAATATTAAACTGTTTTTGTCTCAACATGCCAGTTTTACTTTGATTCTCTGCCCCCTTCTACTACAGTGGATTGCAGGGAAGAGAGAGGAGTTGAGCAAGTGGCAGTGGTACCTAATTTCTATCTGAACTTAAACCATGACAACTAGGAACTTTAAAAAAAAGAATCAGAAGTCTGCAATCACTTTTCTATTGCCACTCCAGAGCTAAAGAACATGAAATAAAAGTAGTAGGAGGTAGACTGACAACCAGACATGAGTAGATGTAGTTGAACTGTAGAGTTCTGTTCCAAGGTATGGTGTTAACAGTTTATAAGAATTCAAAGACAAGATCAGGTAAGTTCAAGGAAGAAGACGAGCTACTGCTCCCACAGCTACACACTAACAATGCCTGTCTCAATAAAACTGTGAAACCTTTTTTGATAGAATTTTGAAACTTTTTTTAAAATAATAGTGTCTGTGGATAGTACAAATGTTTCCTTCACTCTTATATTCTTTTTACAGCATCTACTTTTTGCCCCTCTAAGAAACGGAACCCTAGACTGTTCTGAGCCAATGTGATTAAATCTCATCTTAGACACTTCATCACTATATCAACTCAATTTCATTTAAGAATTAGGCTCCTTAGCTGTACCAAAGTGATGTATTTGCAATTTGCTGGGACAGTGTCTAATGTGCAAGTATAGTTCTTGTTTTTACTTACACCAACAATTCTGAATGTTATGGTGGAATGCACTCATAATCTGTGATGTGTAATATAAATATCTTTCCAGGAATAGTATTGTATACGTTTAATGTAACAAATATCAATTAAAAAGATTTATGTTTTTCTTATTTTTTCAGACATTTTCTGATCTGTCTTTATATGCACCATATTCCAGTCCAGGCTTCCCTTAGCAATAACCATTAGTCAGGCTGAATTGATCATTTGCAGACATCAAGAAAAGTTAGAACAATACTGAGAAGTACTTTTAACAAACTGATCTAAATTAGAATCAGAGCTCTATGCTCCTAAGATAAAAGGTAGCTGGCTTTTTTCATATTTCTCCCCTAAGAACTTAATTTATCTGCTTGCTTCTGAGAGTCAGTGAATTGAGAACTCTTCAGACAGCACTGTAGGAAACAATCACCCTGCCATACATCACTTACCTGGCTGCCACCATTGATAGTTTCACCAAACCATATGTGCTGCTTCTTGTCCTTGGGATTCTTGTTGATATACCAGTTCTTAGCAGGAATATTGTCAGGGTTGGCATAGATGCAAGTCTCACCATTGGAAAAATCACAGTATGCTCTAATGGCATCTGCAGTGCAGCCTTGGTTGGGGTCAATCCAGTAGAAGCCTGCCGTTGAGGGAAGAAATGTAAATCATGGTTCACTCAGCATAAACTTTGCTTGCAGTTCATATTCACTTGTCTGATATGGGAACACAGGCCATAAATAACACAGCTAGGTGCAATATTAAGGTGATAAGTGGGATACACATATTTTGGATTGTTAATGTATAAGAAACTGTATTTAAAAGCAAGAGTTAAATATTTTTGTATTATTTTGGAATATTATTGCAACAATGTGCAACAATATCTACAAAGAGCTTTTCAGGATGTAACTGTATCTATTTTCAGTCGAGGCAGAAAGAACTTCTTCATTGGTCATTTAGTTTTTTTGCCACATGGCCAAGGATACCTTTCATTGAAGAAAGCTAAAGCCCTGGAAGTGCTTCCTGAGACAGAAAGGGTAAACATCTGGCACTGACATACCACTGCTCCATTCTGGGTGGCTAAGTCTGAGGTCACGGCAGGTGCGAGCTGGGTTCTTTTTGGAGCCTTCTGGGGTCAGCAGGGTCTCAATTTGGTTGTTCAGTGTTTTCAGAGTGGCATCAACTTCATAATCCTTGGGTCTGAGAGAAGGCTGATCGGCCCGGTAGTATTCTGCATCAAAGCCAACTTCATATCCACCACCATTGGGACCAGGGGGGCCAGGGGGACCAGGAGGACCAGGAGGACCCTGAAGTTTTTCAAAAGCAGAAGACAAAAAGCTGTTAGAGATATGGTGCTTTTAATGAAGTGTTTCCACACATGCATACTCCTGGTTAACTCCTGGCACCCTCAGTTCTAATTGGAGGCAGCACACATAGACTTGCCCTGTGGTGACTGCTATGGGCTGAAGCAGGGGAAGATGCACAGTGTAGGACTACCACATCTCCTTTGTGCATTTGCACTCTGGCCATAAGGAGTGAAGAAAACCTTTTAGTTTGGGTCTATTAAACATTTCCCTAATATGAAATATCTTTTTTAAGAAATAAAACCATGTGCATTATTAGGCTTCTGAAGTGATGTAATTACTAGGCTTATAGTATAACATAAATGTGTTAAATCAACAAAAAAAAAGGTTATACTCACAGCAGGACCTTGGCTACCATGAGAGCCACGCACACCAGCAGGGCCAATAGGTCCAGGGAGACCATTGCGACCATCTTTACCAGGAGGACCAGAAGGACCAGGTGGACCCTAAATGGAAATTTGAACAGTTTAAACGACAGAAAAAATGCTACAAATAGGGATTCATATGGATGGGAGAATACATATATACTGCACAAAGAGAATGCGAGTTATTTGAATATATTCTGAAATTCACTTACCCTTGGGCCAGCAGGGCCAGTGTTACCAGGAGGACCTTGATCCCCATGCTGGCCCTATTGAGAAAGATACACAGTCATCAAAAAAAGAGCAGTGGAACATGTTTGTGTTTGCTTGATTCAAGAGGGAAATGTATGTAATGTGTATTTGGGTTCAGAGAATGGGAATCTAGGGCTAATGGCATTTATTAGTGGAGTTAGGGTATAAAATGCTTGTTTTGGGAAGAGAGGAGAGAGGGTGTCAAGATATATTTAAGAGGATAACCTATAAAATTCTTTATAGTGTTTCTTCTGATCTTCTGAGAAGATCAGAAAGAATTTAAGACAAAAGTCAGAATTCCTAATGTTGATATCCATTTAAAGGGAAGAAAATCCACAAATTACTTCAGCTTTTCTAAGATAAAAGTTTTACAATTTCTGGCCAAAATAAGAAATAATACTGAAACAGAAGTAGAAGATTTTTTAATTCTTTGTTAGACAAATGCAATTGAGCTTCAAGGGAACTAATGGTAGTCACAGTTCCAATGCCAATACCAGAATCTTCCATTTTGTACAAAAAACGCTGAATGTTAAAGAGACTATTTGAACGGTGCTGCAGAGTGGAGTAAGTGGTATTAACATATCGTATTGTGCATATGTAATTCTTTCCTAGTATAACCTTATTTTGGTTTTTTTTTTTTCCCTCTTTATATTCAAAACTCTGAAAATCATTTACTTACAGCAAGACCAGGAAGACCCTGCAATCCATTGTGTCCCTTCAAGCCAGGCAGACCTCTAGGCCCCTTATCGCCAGGTAGACCTTTCTCACCACGTGGACCTTGTGGGCCCTAGGAAGGGATATAGGTGTCAATGGAATAAATTAGAAGGCTTCAAGAACATACTCCTGTCAAAGCAAGAATTAAATGTAAATATTCTACATTAAGTCATATCCCAATGTATATTATGGACATCCCCTTAACACACCCAGGAAGAGTGCTAATCCCAAAAGCTTCAGGATTGATCCCACAAAAGAGAATGCTAACTGAGATTCTAAGTTCCTAAATATTTTCAGGTTCTTAAGCATTCCTTTTTGGGCCCCTTGATCACAGTTATGAGTCCTTATTGATAAAGCATGTTTTCTCCTCTTGCATCCATGTGGTAATGTATTTAAAAATCACACTTACAGCAAGGCCTCTTGGACCAAAAGCACCAGCAGGACCGACAGCACCAGCAGGGCCCTGAAACAAGAATAGAGAATACATGTCACTGCTGTATATTGTTCTAATGAGGGTTCTATGCTCAACACATCTCTGGAGAAAGTGAAATAATTATCTATACATTTTTTTGTAGAGGTGGGATGTACTTTGTATATATGATAGACAAGTCTTAGTCCTCTTAGACCTTAATCTAGAAAGTTAAGGTATATCATCATCTCATTGACTTACAGGTTCACCACGGTTTCCAGGCTTTCCAGAAGGACCAACTTGGCCATGAGGACCAGGAGCACCCAGAGCACCACTGGGACCAGGACTACCAGGAGCACCACGCTCACCCTGGGAACAAAGGAATGCAACAGGAGACACATTGTGTTTTTACTGACTTACATATATTGGAATATTTCTTCCATGACAATGAAATAAAAGAAAAAGAAGTAAGTTACCTTGTAACCAGGAGCACCATCACGGCCTGGAGGACCATCATTTCCAGGATTGCCCTATTAAAATACCATGAAAAAAATTACTAAATTCCATCACCTTTCATCTCACACAGAACTGTGTCTCAGTCTAATTGCTTCCAGTGAGAATAAGAAGATATTGAGATAGGATAGTATAAATCTTAAAGACAAAAAATGTCTTCCTTATACATGCCATTCTCAAATGCCTTAAATATACTAATGTTCTCAGAAAACTAAAATGGTCTTCAAATATTTTCGGTTTTAAAAGTTCAGTAAAGAAAAAAAATACTGGGCTTTGCAACATTTCTCTAAATGAAAAGGCTAAGACAATAGTGGTGTTCACTAGCTTGCACTCTTTTAAAACTGAGACTGACTTTTTAGATGAAAAATGCCAGTGGAGGGAAAAGAACCTAAACAATAGCCACAACTAAATTACTTTGCTGTGGTACTTCACAAGGTTAAATGGTTTCCTTTGTGAATATTAATTTCACTTCAGCACTTAAGCTATGTCCAAAAAAAACCATTTTCCTTCAGAAAATTCCAACAAAACAAAGTTCAGGATTTTTAAATTACTATTCTCTGTTCTCTTTGAAATTCTGCAAAGTCTCTGCAAGATTTTATTAACAACGTATTAACTATGCTTCAGGTTATCAAATAAGCTTCCCTGATAAGGCTGCAATTTTTATACTTTCATGAAAGATATGTATGTTCCCCACTCCATCTTTCTTGGCATTTAAGTAAAAAGTGAAAAGATTCTGAGAGTGACTGAGGATGTATTTCAGACACAACTTGTGCTTTAAAAGTCTGTCACCTAGTTGGGCATAGGAATCCATGTCTATAAAAATCCTGATATAATTTGCTCTGAAGACAGTGCACAAGTTTGCTAGCAGAACAGCCTCCAGTTCCATCCACTTTTTCTGAGTATTTGTATTTGGATCAGAATAAAGAAAAAGCAACCGGATGAGGATAAAAAACAACTTACATCACGTCCAGCTTCACCAGGAGCACCATTTGGACCAGGAGAACCCACAGGACCAGAGGGACCACGGGCACCAGGAGGACCAGAAACACCCAGGGGACCAGGTTCACCCTAATACAGGAACAGTTGTAACAAAATGTGACATTATAATACAACACAAACCAGTCTTACAGAACTTTTAGCCTTTATCTAAGAGCAATTCTCTGCAATGAGTTTGGGAAGGAAAAAAGAATCAGGACAAAAGAAACATACCTATCTATATCAAATGTTATCTTCATTCTAAATGTTACTACTAGAAACCTCTTAACATTTCTGACATTTCTGACGTTCAGAAATTTGCTCAGTTGCAGATAATTATGGTTTGTCTGCAACAAGCCATAATTTCCTCCACTGATCTACGTCTGGTAGGTCCATATCTTCTGTTTCCAACAGCAACGGAAACAGCATAATCTGCATCTCCCTGGCTTCCCATAAGAAAGGACCTCAAGTGTGTGTGGGTTTTTTCTTTTTAATTACATGTTATCTGTTTAAAGCAGTTAACTAATCATATACTCACTGTTGCTCCAGAGATGCCTGGAAGACCACGTTCTCCCCGAGAACCAGGCAGACCAAGGATACCAGGAGCACCAAGAATACCCTGAGGACCTGGGGTACCAGGAGGACCCTATGACGTGAAGAGAATAGTATTTATATTAATAGACAAAAATAAATGTAAAATACACATCAGACAATGATACTGAAAATTGCATTCTCAGTTGCAATTTTTGCAGATCACAGAAGAAATTTCTATGATTTTTTTTGTTGAGTAACAATTGTGGTATTTCACACAAGTGCTTACTTCAATAAGACAGAAACATGTATGACTTTTTAAAAAAAACAGTAATTCTGGATGTGAAAGCCTAAAGATACTCAAAAGTAATTAATTTATTTGCATAATTCTACGTCAAACTGTGGGCAGACAACTTTAACCTTGTGATCCCCACAAATCAGAGTTTCTGATGCAGCTATGAATTGAGATTGTTCTAAATGGACATTCACAGGTTCCTTCTTTTTCTATCCATGAGGATCAATTTCAGAGCAGAAGATGTGCTTCCTTTTCTCAGACTAAATATCAATTTATTCTGTAGTTAGAGAAAGATACAACTCACCACAAGAGAAAAAGAGAAAGAAAACCCTGACCCAGGGATCAGGCTCACTTTTTATGACATGTCTGTCAAGCATGCCTATGAACAACTTCTTGTGTCTCAGTGGAACTTCTACTTAAAGGCTTTGCTAAATTTGTGGATAAAGTAGAAAAGCCCTTCACAAACACCAAAAGTATCTCAGAAGCCATAACATTCACATGAAGAGAAACACGTTTAATGAGATGTGATACTCATTAACTTACAGCAGCACCAGCTTCTCCAGACGGACCTTTCTCACCAGCAAAACCAGGTGGGCCAGCAATACCTTGTTCACCAGTACGGCCGACTGGTCCAACATCACCACGTAGACCTCGAGGACCATCTTTGCCAGCTGGGCCAGGAGGACCAGGAGGACCAGTGATGCCCTAGGATTGAGTATGAATATGATACCATTACAATATAGACCTGGGGATAAAATTTTAAGTCCATGTGAGAAAATAGTCCAATGCAATAGACAGGTCATGAGAGCTGGAAGCAGTAGAATTATTTGACTGCTTTTTTTTTTTTTTTTTTTTTAAACTCTGGGCAGGTGAAAGTGGCAAAATTTGGCGGGAAAAAATAGATCTGTCTCTTGTTGGAGACATTAATTGCAACTATAAAATCCATGAGAAAAAAACCCCAGTATCTTCCAGTTCAAGAGGATTATTTGCTTTGGATAACGGGATTTAAAATTTATTTAAATCTAGAGTAACTAAGAAAAAAGTGCCTTTTGGTAAAGGTTGGAAACACCTTTGAAAAGAAAAGACTACAAATGTCAATCTAGAATGAGAATTTCTTGCTGAAAAATAAAAAAGATTCATATTCCAAAACAGAGTGAGTTTGCCCTGCTCAAGACAGGGACTAGAACTGCAGGTACTTTAGGAAAAGTAGACATACAATAACCTTAATATTCTTCTGCAGATTGGACATGACCTTCTTATTCCACTCCATCATGAGTAATTGCATAGCCGTTGATTTGAACAAAAGCAAATAAATACTGATTTTTGGAAATGGTTGGGTACTTCAAGAGGCATAGGGATAAATTAAATGCATAGGTTGTACTCTGGGAGTTTGAACAATTACATTTTTCTTCTCATCCAATTCTATAAGGATCTGAGGTTATTCCAGTGCAATTACGATTCACATCAATGAAACAAAAGTTAGGATTATCCCCAAGTAAAGCAGCGTCTGACTTATCTCACATTACATTTCTTCATTAGTTACTTACAGCAGGGCCAGGAGGACCAACTCTTCCAGCAGCACCAGGGAAACCAGTCATGCCCTAAAGACAAATTTGAAAACAAAGATTAGGTTTAAAGGAAACAACAACTTAACGAAAAGCAACAATGTCAGTACTAAAAGCCTGAAGACTTACAGGAGGACCAGCATCACCACGAGGGCCAGCAGGACCAGCAGCACCAGCGGGACCCTAAGTATGAAGGATTGAAAAAGAGAGATGGATCAAGCAAAGACAATTAATGCTCCCTATTTAGAACAAGGGCTCAGTCTCACTACTGTGAAAGCTAAGGGTGGTTTTTACACCAGCAGGAGGACTGAGCCCAAAACTATGCTGCCTATCCTGACAATAGGGTATTAAATTCTCACACACATTTTAAATCGGTATCATAAGGCCCGAGAAAAGTTGCATAAGGCATTTATGATTCAGATTAATTTCCTTGCAAATGTTACATGCATCTAAACAAATCTGGAAGTCAAAATATGAAAGCAGGGCAAAATCATCAAATCCTCTATTTGCACTGTGTGACTAATACAGCCACTTAGTGCAAGAGCCTGGTATTGGTATTAAAATCATACAATAAGTAACCCAAGCCACACTATCCTGCAACACTTTGTGGTGTTTAAAGTATGTGGGTCTGACTTTCTGCATCATTTCAACCAGTTCCCCAGTAATATGTACGTGAGGCAGTATTCAACTTTGGGCTATAAAGGTGTCAGCACATGAAAAGCCTATGTGCAAATGGATGCATAGACAAATTTGCACACATGCTTCTGGATGACTGAGTCTGAAAATCAGACTGTGACAGCACATTCCATCTTTGAGAGAAAAGTGTCAATGTCCTCAGCTCAGAACTTACCCACAATCACCCCCTGAATGGTCCAAGATAGAGTGATTTTGCTGATCTTCAGAGCAAGTTGAAAATTAGTTACTATTTTTTCTTCATTTCAGTTCCAGACTCACGATCTGAGCCCACATAAATAGATTGATAAAATTTACACAATGTGTGAAAATCAGCACGGTAACTTTTCTCACAGCCTAGCCTGAAGTTTTGTTTCTTTCTTTCATTACCTTTTCAGAATTCAAGGCTTTCAGGCTAATGCATTGCTTGCCTGGCACAGTTGAGAACTATGCATTTCACAAAAAGACAATTCACTTACTGGTGGTCCAGAAGCACCGATTGGGCCAATGGCACCCGTTGGTCCAGTTTCACCCTTAGGTCCTTTGGGCCCACGCTCGCCTTTAGCACCAGGCTGACCAGCTGCACCCTGTGGGCAGAAAAACAGACAAAATGAGGAACTGAAAACCTTGCAGAGGAAATAGAGGAAGGTTATGGCATCAATATGAGGAAAGTGCAAACAAAACTCACAGGGGGTCCAGCAAATCCACTGGGACCTACAGGACCAGGCTCACCACGTTCACCCTAGAGAGAGGAAAAAGAAGAGACGACTGGTTAGAATGGTCTTTAAAAGAGCAGTTTTCTGCACATCATGTCTTTGACACAGGAATAATTGTAGAAATTACAACTTACAGGGATACCACGGGCACCAGCAGGACCAGCAGGACCAGCAGGACCTCCTTCTCCCTAAAAGACAGACAAAACATTTTGACACAGGGAAATGGCCTAACTGCAGCCAGAACAGGAATGCTCCTGTGGTACAGACACATATAGTGAGTCTCCTTGGATCTTCAGTACAGAGGATGTTACTGAAAATGCTTCTGGTTTTGATCCACCCTGTATTAATAATATCTAATGATTCTCATACAGCATAAAGTATCATTCTGAGCTAACGTGGTTATTCATCATTGTATCAAAATCTCCTCTCACAGTGCGAGTAGGGTTGTGGAGTTTAACCTCAGCTGGGAAAAATTCAGCCCAAGGCTGAATCAGAATCCCCTCCGGATATAAACCACTGCCATGTAGACGTGCATCCCCTTCCCTGCCTTTTTAGCAAAAGGTTTGGGGTCCTATGGCAAGCTTCACTGAGTAGTCTCAAAAGCCCTTGCTTCCTGAATCTGAAAAACTTAAAGAATTGGTGCAAATTCGAAAGATGGAATTGGTTTTTATGGAACTCATCTTTAATATTAATGTGTGAGTAAACTGTATCAACAAGGCATTTTTTTCATTCAAAGAGTAGACTTACCCGATCACCAGCACCACCAGCAGGGCCAGGAGCACCAATAGCACCAGGGAGACCCTACAGGCCAAGAGACAGGACACTATTTCAAACAAAATGTAAGAAGGACCAACTACTTTAAATAAGCTTTCTCTTTGCCCTTAGAGAAAGGTGTGTAACTAACTTTCTTTCAGATGTTCTCGATATAAAGGATACATGATTTTATAAAACAAAACCTATTCTGTTATTTTCCTTCCCAAAGTAGGAATCCTAAGAAAGACACCTGAAATCTCAAATTAAGGATAGTGTTGTGTAACTTTTCAGGCTGCCTTTAAAATTAGCTGTCTGGGCTGAGCTCGTGAAATTAAAGAGGACACTGCCACACTGAACAGCTGCGCAATGTCTGTGAAATACTCTGCTCGTGTAATTTCTCTGCTTGGATGCATGAGGAGTGATCTTTTTTCTCCCTTTTTCCCCCTGAATTCGATCATCCTTGGACAAGGGGCAACAAAACTACATTGATTTGTATCAAAAATGAGCAGATACAAGCAGTAATGCAATACAGTGGGAAATGCAAGTTCTGAACATTCTTCTCAGTTATTTAAGTTCTGAGGTGTAGCAAGGTAAAGTCAAGTAGAACCAGAAGATACTTACACGAGCACCATCTCTTCCTGTTGCACCCGTATCACCTCTCAGACCTGGGGCACCCTAGAATACACAGTGGGAAAAACTGTATTGGTAGTGAACACAACAGTTTGTATGAAAGAAGTCTTGAGCTGTTTGCTGAGTATATGTGCATTACTTAGACATCATACAAAAACCTTATGCTAGGTTTTCTGGAGAAACGAGCATTGATTATTTTGTTCTTATTGCTGAGTGGGTACTGACTGGCAAAGTGAATGTTTGGAAAGGGTACTGGCATGCTTTTCAGAATAAACCTGCTTCTGTCACGGGAAGCCTTCTTGGCTTCTCTCAGGTACAAGAATTTTGAATGGAATTAGAAATTGAAAACCATGTCCATGTATATTACAAATGATGAATATAAATCCCCCTCAAAATCTCTTTTCTTTTGATCAAGAGATATCCATCTGTAAAAGTTCTTCTAGGTATTCATGTTATACCTTCTATATGAAGCAAGAAAACAGCTATTAAAAACAATGATGTCATATGGGCAGACACATAAAATGCCACGTTTCATATAACAAAAAGTTATTTTCAGAAAGTGAATCTAGTGACTCCATCACTAGAGTCAAGAAACCAGATCAGCACTCTGTTCTCGCTCTTTTTTTTCTTAATACAGCCTAGTGTTCTTCGTTAATCTGCATGTCAATACATAGTGCTTTTTAAAAAGTTTTAGGATAGCACTGTAGAAGAGACAGTCAGTCCATTAGACCAACAAAACCTCTACTTGCTGACCACTGAATATTACAGTTTCACAGTAAATAAAAGTCACATTGGGGTAACCTGCAAGTTTTTCCAAGTTAATGAAATTTAGGCATCTCAAACCTGTGCATGTTATTACAAGTCAGCTGTCCATCTTACCTTTTCACCCTTGCCTCCTGGAACACCAGCAACACCTCTCTCTCCTGGGATTCCACCAGGGCCAGCAGGACCAGGAGCACCAGCAGCACCAACATTGCCAGGCTCACCCTATCAGCAACAGCATATCATGTAAGTCAGGGTCAAGTCACTCACACAATTTGGAACAAATCCTCATTACTATTCTGCCCACCATTCTACTTGGTTGTAAACAGTGTGAGCAGTAACATTTTTGTCTTGAGCTATTGTACATGTTTTACTTTTCCAGCTACTGAAGATGCTAGATGTGAACGCTCTCTCTGATTCTGTGGGCTCCTGAGGTTTTAGGTCCATTTTCCAAACTAAACTTCTGTAGAAAGACTAGCCATGGAAATCTAGAAA
Organism: Ploceus nigricollis; assembly: GCA_013399945.1. NCBI lineage: Eukaryota > Metazoa > Chordata > Aves > Passeriformes > Ploceidae > Ploceus > Ploceus nigricollis. The sequence continues at coordinate 289,059 of VXBC01009844.1, read as the reverse complement.
ACTAAGACCCAGATTCACTTAGCATCAAGCCAACATCATCATTTGACAGATGATCACTTATTATTGACCTAATATTTGGAAGAAAATACTGCTAACTAGAGACAAGAGCTTCCTGTGTACAGGTAGGTGTGGGTATAAACAGAAGTCAGCATGAATTTTGGTCAGAATCTCAGATCCTATCTCCAAACAGAATAACAGCATCTCCAGCTGACAATCCCCTCCCATCATCTATATTACTAAACATAAACCCATTTAATATTAGTGTAGACTAGGGTGGGATGGAAGGTCATCACTTGGAGAGAGGTTTTGAACTGCGTTGATTCAACAGTAAGGCAATGGCAGCTGGAAAAGGCATACCTTGTTACCATCGGGGCCTGGGGGGCCAGAGGGACCACGGCTTCCAATGGGACCAGCAGGACCAACAGCACCGCTCTCGCCAGGAGGACCACGCTCACCCTACAGGAGACAGTCTGATCTGAGTGCTTCCTTGAATTGCTCTCTAGCTGAAAGCACTGGCTGGGAGCAATGACAGCATGGCACATTTTTATCTGAACAAACCTTTAATTGGAATTGTGTAGCTATTAACTAAATTTGTCATAAGACCTGATCCTGGCTTTTGACACAAAAATATCAAAATGAAGTAATAAAGTCTTGCATCATGACAACAGCTGACGACTAAAGTATTAATACTTCTCGAACATGGATTTTGGCTACTGTGCTTGTTCTGTTAACAGACATCCTACTGTCAAATGGAGATTCTGTTTTAGGACAAATAATGGATTCTAGTGAAATTAAAGGGATGGTAATTGGGAAACAATTATTTTTACAGTGGCAAGTGCCTGGTGACAGGAGAATAATAAAGGTAATACCTAAAGCCTACTAATGTGACCTGTACATTGTAACAGGTAAAAGGATAAATTCTGAATCATAGATCTGGAAATGTGGGAGAAGCCAGAAACTTGATTTAAATGCACAATGGATCTATCAAAGATAGAAACACTAGTTTCGCTAAAGATGTCTCAAATTATCTCAGTGTGATCAAGCTGGACATCAATGAATAATCTAATAAGGTACAACGGAATTTTTAGTTATGCTGGAGAATTTGGAATTTGTATAAGAACTACAATGTGGTCAAAGAACTGACAAGGAGGGTTAGCTCACCAGTAGAAAGCACCAATGATGCAACAGATTAATTTATATTGTAGAGATGTTCCTAAATTAACTTTTTAAATACATTTTGTTAATTACAAAGAGGCAGAAAAAGAAGAAATATGCAGATATCACAATGGAAGCATTTGTCAACAGGAAGAAGGATTGGCAGACTACACAGGAAGAAGTGCTAGATGGCTGTCAGAGCAAAGAGATAAAATTCAAGAGCGCAAGTACCAGGCCATTTATTTAGGCACCAAAACTGCAAATTCTGCTGTAAGTGGAGGTTTCAATGGTAAAAATGACTGAAAGGGAAAGGTAATAGCCAACAACATGACACAGACATGTAAAAGGAAAATATGATCTGGCACAAGCAGTGGAGTACTTTTAGGATGTGTTAGTTTTGTGTATAAAGCATCAGTAAGGCCTAATTTGGAATACTGGATGAAATACACTGAGGGCTCGATATGTGATGCTTAGGGCAAGCTAGAGCAGAGGAAAATAACTGCTACTGCTATGACAAAGGGAACTTGGCTTGGATGAAATGGCAAAATGAGAGTTTAGGGCAGATATGGTTTTTGATACAGACTCAGGGCACTACACCATAGGGAGCAAAAGTGGTGTTTAAACTGATTGAAATAACTTATAAGAGTGAATGGGAATATTTGTCACTGGATATATTTAATCTCGAAGTCAGAAGAAAAGAAGAAGCAACAGAAGTAGGTTAAATATCAATCTCTTTAGAGGTGGATTTGGAAAGCAAATACTTAATTGAGCCCTTTATAAACTACTCCTTGCTCTACATAAATGGGATCTTCCTGCCATGCAGGAAGGCATCCACACAAAGCTCTTTGAGGATATCTATTGACAGTTCAGAATTAAAGGGAAGTGGGAGGAAATGCCTTCTAATGACTGTTCTGGTTTCTGAATTCAGCCCACTATTTATTCAAAGACAGTACTGGGGAGGTAGGAGCTGCCTAGCAAGGGATAGTAAAACTGAAATGGTCAGGCTAAGAAGGTGTGTGCACAGGCATTGCAGATGAAAACTCTCATATTCATCAGGCCTCAGTGTAACACTGCAGGATCAGTCCTTTATCATCCACAGTCTCATTGTAAGGTTAATACAGGATAGCATTATTTGGGTAATATTCATATTTGTACAGAAGCTTACTAACACTGGCAACTGTGTTAACCCTAACTCAAATACCCTGACACCTGCAAAGAGCAAAGAATATTATCCTTAATTGCTGGCAGTCTGCTGCAATACACTATTCTGTAACAGAGAAGACCTTTTTGCCTTGAGGAATATGGGAACGTACATAGTTACTATTATTATTGAACACATTATTAAGACAGTCTGTACCAGATTTTAAATGAGTTACTCACTCTTGGGCCAGCAGGACCAGGGACACCAAATTCACCATGAAGACCCTAGAAGAGAGTAGATATAGAAGTAAAGTTTATTTTACTTGCTTAAATTGTACTTTGTTTCTTAGCAACAAATGGAAATTCTCAAATTGCAGCAGCATATTGAAAAATTTCAGACAAATTTTCAGACATGAAAATCATGAAAATCAATCTATTACATATATGGAAATAAGCCCTTTTCCTCCATCTGCATAGTATCTCAAGGTACATATTAGATAATATTTTTTCATCTGAAGAATTAGTTATTAAATTAAAAGCTCTTTTTTCAGGTATATCCAATGTAAACTCTTTTACAGGGACACAGATGTAACTATAAATGTTAAAGGTGTTTATGACACAAAGGATGTACCATTTGCAGAGTACATCTCACACTAACTGTGCAGCAGCTAGAGCATGAGTTACAACTGAACCACCTCAGCTGGATGCCATTGTACATTCCCTGAAATCAGCTGAGGTGCAAAAACATAAATGGAGTAGTGCCGGTTAGATTGAACCTTGAAGATTTTGAAAGAAGTGAAGTAAAATATTTTTCATGTACTGTCTCTTCTAGGGGAAGAAGCATATTTTATTGCTACTTTAGGCCCAAAAAGCAAAGGACTATCTTTGCTCTGTTTCATACTAAAACTTTTAAAAAGGAAGTATGATGAAAGTTCCAATGCAAAAGGGACTTTTGCAAATTAAAGTTTGCATGTTACCCTGATGGCTTTGCTTCGGCAAATAGATTGACCAGGCTCTTGCTCCACCACGTGTGCCATTGCAAACACAGCCCTCATGCAATGCCTGCCCCATCCATGGAATGCTGTGTCTGTCACTCACCCTCTCGCCTGGTTTGCCAGCCTCTCCAGCGGGACCCGAGGGACCTGGCAGACCCTGAGTGTAAAGAAACAAGAATACAAATATAGTTAAGGCAGAAGCTCCTCATGCTTTGGGAACCATACATAAGATTGAACAGAACACACAGTTACTTACCTGGAAGCCAGGAGGGCCAGCAGGACCTGTTTCACCCTTTCCACCTTGGTTGCCCTGGATGGAATAAAAAAAAACTGATTAACTTGGAAGAAGAAATACAGGGAAGTGGATTTTAAAATGGGAAGTCCCATTAATGAAAAGTAAATCACAAATTGGATTTGTGTGGAGGTTGTTACTTACAGTGACTCCAGGAGGACCTTGGGCACCGTTGTTTCCCTCTGGACCAGGAGCACCCTGTATATGTTCAAGCAGAAAGCTATTATCAAAGTTTTAATTTGATATGAGCAATATCTCTAAATTATTATGTGCCGAAACCAATGTCTCTGACTGTGTATTTTGAACTTAACCATTTACTTTCAAGAACTTCAAAGCCAGAGGTACTAAAGATGCCTAAAATTTTAAGTTCTCATCATTGTTTTAGTTATTGCAGCACATTCATTCTTAAGAAAACTTCTTTGGGAATTACAGAATATAGAAATCTTGCTGATAGCATTTTTCCCACAAAAGACTGTTTTTTCGGTCCCTTAAATGGAAGAATTAGTAAGTTTCAACTAGGAGTAAAAAGTTGTAAATTTACAGGATGAATTAGAAACCATACACTGTGCTCTAAGAATTAAGGACAGGGAGTGCTATTTTTTCTTCTTCATAGGATAATACCCCATGATTAATTGCCCAACTAATACCCAAGAAGGGGAGTTTTTATTTATCCATTAAGTAGTAGTCCTCACCAACAAGAGGCTAAAAATAATGCATTCCCAAGGGCTTTTCTAATTTCATCATCTAGTCATACTTGCACAAGCCAATGCTATCTTATTACAGAGGTTTGGAAAAATCTACTTTTTTTTCTCTCTGGAAGGTGATAAAGAAAATATATCCACGTACCCGTGGGCCAGCAAGACCAACATTGCCTTTTTCACCAGGTTTGCCAGGTTCACCCTGAAGTTGAATGAAAAAGATATAAAAGTTAACCAACACTTCATATTAGATTCAGTTTAAACTACTAAGCAGGACTTATACTCTCACTGCCAGAAGATTTACTGCAATATTTCTTTAACCCAAATTAAAACACACAGAAGCTCCCACTGTCTTTTTGGATCACTTAGATTAGCTCAAAAATATATGTCTTTTCAGAACTCGATGCCTTTATGTTTTGAGATTGTAATTCATGGCACTCCATGTAATATCCTATGCAATACACTATATGTTTGCATGTGTGTGTATGTACAGCAACACTCAAGTCCAGGACATGATTGTTATCTGTGGCCTCTGTGGGACATGTAAAGAACTCCACTGAAGTCACTGGTAGCTCTTCTTCTAAACTGAGTGAGCTTTGGATAGCGCTCCATAAATAACAGTACTCTGGAACTGGTTTAATGGGCAAACTTGACAGAACTTTTACAGATGCGAATATAAAGAAATGATAAAATGGACATGCTGAAATCATAAAATAGACATATATTATTCTAATCACTTCAATTTCAAAATATCTCTAAGCTAATTAAACTGCTTTTTCATTTCTTTAATAATATTTTAGATAACTGGAAAATAATTTGAAACAGAACTCTTAAATGTAAGCGGATGCCACCTGATAAGCAGCACAGAAGGATACAGGGTTAGATTAATGATAGAGTTGGGACTCTACAGATTAGTCTGGAAATACTTTCATAGTAATAGAAAGTTTCTGTCCTGTACTTACAGTGGGACCTTTTGGTCCAGGGAATCCAATGTTGCCAGGCTCACCTCTATTACCAGCTGGACCAATTGGCCCAACTCTACCATCTGCTCCAGGGAAACCCTAGAAAAAGAAATCATACTATTAAATGGCTGAGGTAATTTAATTAGACTTCAGCTTTAGGAGAAATATGTACTAACAGGAAGCAAATATAATTTAACTTTTCATCACTGTTGATACATTGCATGCTCATTCAATCCTCCCTTTTTCGCCTTTTGTAGAACTCTGTATTTCTCCTTCCCCTTCCAGGACACAGGCCTGATGTGAGACCCACAGAAATGAATGGAAAGCTTCACACTGATCTTCTGAGTAATACAATAGAGAATCTTGCTGGTTTTACACAGTTGTGTTAGAGCTCAGTGCTGAGATGTCTGCTTTATACTATTGTACTTCATTCTTTCCCATGCAACGGGGGAACAGAATAAAAAGCAAGGTACTTACAACAGGACCTTCCTTGCCAGCAGGGCCCGGGCTTCCAGGCTGACCTGGGAGACCCTGAGAAAGGAAAAGTTTCATGTTTTTAGAAGCAAACCTACTCACCCAACACATAACCACCATTTTTCCTACATGCATGCATGCACACACACAGAGGTGCCAAGTTATCAATGTACACTGTTTAAACAGGGCTGCAGGTGCTATCCCATTTCCACCTGAAGCACACTGACTGTTAATTTGGTGGTGTGGGCTCCCATGCCAGTTGAAAATCAATATAGGGAAGTACCTGTTTTACTCAGAGAAACTAATTTAGGGTCTGCTTTGGAAGATAGTGTGTTTCAATATTTGCAGATGCCTAATACTCATATGTGCATTGCAAACTTTCACTTTGCAGGGTAGGGTAGGAAGTGAAAGAATAAGGAGTATAAATGTAATGAGATTAACATAATCTGGCTGCAGCCAACACTACTAAGTGAATGGCTGTTTTCAGTGAAATAATTTGCAAAATAAAAAAGAATTGAGATCAGCCATTTCACATCATTTTAGGAGGTCTGCTTTTCTTTGAGTTCATTAAAGAGAACACACATGCCTTAATTGTGATCATAATGATCACATTCTGTAAATAATCACAAGTGGAAACCCCTTACAGAAGTCAATGCAGTATCCAGTACAAGAGTACAGTGCTCCATCCCAAGGCCATCAAATGCTACCCTAACAAAACGAACTAATTTCAAGAAACATTTTGATGCTTCTTAATAGTTCCTAATTTTTCCCTGTTTTTTCAGTTGAGTGGTCGAAGTGCCCTAACTGTGGTTAACACATGCTGAATTTTTGCAGTCGGATTTCTGAATAATTTTGTCCATTAATTGTAAGTCATTTTGTTCCTATGTAGTTCAAACTTAATCCACAGAGTTCGAACTTACTCTTGGACCCATAAGACCAGGCTCACCAGGACGGCCAGTATCACCACTAGGACCCTTAGCACCAACAGGACCACTAGCACCACGGTTACCAGCAGGTCCCTACCAAAAGAAAGAAATAAAATTAGGCAGAGGTAGCAAAAAGCATTGCAGATCTGTATATAAAAGGTGGTTCAAAAACAGTGACCCAGACAAAAGTCTTACCATGACACCAGCTCTGCCATCAGCTCCAGGGAGCCCACGAGATCCAGGCACACCCTGCAAGTCAACACAAAACAAATCAAGAAAGGGAAAGAAATAAATCTGTTTCTGTGAGGTGAATAGTGCCTACTAGATTTCAGCCTTCCAAGCAGGTCTGCTGAATTTGAGGTAAGTGCAGCTTTAAGCATACACACCTCAGTGCAAACAGGTATTGTGAAAGAAATCTCATTCACTTCCTGTAGATTTCTTTAAATTCTAATCTGTTTGTATCATTTTCAGTGTTCATTGTAACTAATAGTGGCTCTAGCCAGCAGCTAGGATCCCACAACATGGCCCACACAGTTCCACATTCCCTATAGAGAGTTACTAACTGAACTCTTTATCTCTATTAAAAAAAAAAAATTTAAAAAAAAAATCTGGGGGAAGCGCTGCCATTTTTCTTATTATTTTCCTGTGAATTCTTTTCCTTCAGGAAGCTGCATGCTTCCTGAAGTTCATGGAGTGGCTTTCTCACACAGTGAAAAGTTTATTAGGCATCCTTTTAGACACTGAATTGAAAGCTTTTCCCCCCCATTATGTGTGAGCCCATTATCTGTTTTAAGCAGCTAAATCCCATCACAAACTTTTAAGAATAATCAAAAGATAACTCACTAAATATTACACAGTAGATAAATCAAAGCAATCTCTAAATACTTCAGGGATAAGAGAGTAAACAAGCATTAATGCAAAGCAAAAATGGGTTTGGTCCCAACTAATCAAAAGGTTCAGAACTGAAAATAATCACTGCTTAGCAGCATTAATGTAAATTTAATTACTCCTAATTATTTAATTTGCCTGTGGGACTCCAGATGGATTTTCACTTTCCTTTTTTGCTTCTAAGTCTGGAACATGAAAAGAAAACTTACTCTCAGACCAGCAGGGCCTGGGGGACCAGCAGAGCCAGGTTCACCAGGGCTGCCTCTCTTGCCCTCCTCACCACTAGGGCCAGGAGGGCCAGGAGGTCCAGCAGCACCCTATTTTGAATAAACAGATAAAAAGAAGATATCAGACGCTGTGTTGCAGATAGTATCAGGCTTTTGATTGAAAAAGCCTTCACACTTTGCCGTACTTACAGGCTCACCCTTCATACCACTTTCTCCCTTGGCACCAGCAGGGCCCGGTTCACCCTAGAGTCCGAAACAAAAAGAGGTGACAGAATCAGGCACCATTCCAAAAATCGCTCTTCTACCTGGAGAGTTTACTCATGAATTAAAAAATTATTTTATCATCTAATGGCATGCCTCCCTCTACCAAGAAAATGGCCACTGAGCATGACTGTATTTTTGACTTAAAAGGCACAAAACCAAACATGTTAAAGATGCTTAGAAATGACAGTATTGAACAATGACAACTTTAGGGCTGGTTCCTCTACTGAGGATACCCACTGCCACATCTCTCTCAGTGCTATCAACATGGACAGAGCTTCACAGTCACATAATATTCTGCATTGGAAGGGACCCACAAGGATCACTGAGTCCAACTATTCCTTGCACTCACAGGGAGTGAAAAGTGAACCTTTTCAGTCTCAGCATCTAAAGCTAGTAATGAGACACAGAAATTAACTACAAGGTTCTAGTACAGTGCATCAAGAAAAGATGTCTGCACTATAACAAAAATGTATCCAAAGATCTTTTACAACTGTGGACACTATGTCTGGTTTTCAAATACATACAATACAGGAGGTCACTTACAACAAGTCCTCTAGCACCACTAGGACCAGCAGGGCCAGGAGGACCAAGAATACCACGGGGACCAGGCAGGCCAGGAGCACCAGCAACACCAGGAAGACCCTGTCCAACAGAGGGGGAAAAAGGTATTGTGAACCCATTGTCTTTTCTGCTGCATTAACTGAACTGGGTTTTTTTAGAGGAAACGTGTAGTTGTACTTACAGCTGCACCTTTAGCCCCTGGAAGACCATTAGCACCAGGGTTGCCCTGTTAAGAAAGGTAACAATATTGGCTAATTCAGAATCAAAAGTGCACACATCTGACAATAGATAAAGCCTGGCAAGTTACTCACTGGAGGGCCAACAGGACCACTAGAACCAGGAAGTCCAATCTCTCCTCTTGGGCCAGCAGGACCACTGGGACCAACATTACCAGCAGGTCCGATTTCACCCTGTTGGAGAGAAGGACAGAACCCTATTAGTGCACACAGCCTTATGGCAAGAGTGTCAGAAGCAACACTGTACAAGTGTACAGAAGCAATCCTGTACCAGCCTGGCATGAAGATAATCATATTTGTGTTTTCCTACTTCAGAGGCCAGGAAACCAAGCAGCTGAGAGCTTTTAATTGATTTTAAAGGCACTCAAGTTGGAATGTCTATTTAGCTCCATCTAAGGTAATGGCTAAGACAGGAAAAGCAGATGCTTACTCAGAAGGTTGACCAAAAAAATCAGAATTAGAATTCCAGTCTCATTTGCATCCATGTGCCTCCAGAATTGGCCAGAGGTGCCACAGTACGAGACATAATTGGCCATTATCTTGCACTTTCAGATGCCAAATGCAAAATTATGCCAGATCAGAGTGCATGCGATAGTGTTCGTAATGGAGTAAATGACAAAAAATAGGTTCTTGCTTTTATTTTCAGAAGGTTGTATTCCCTAAATTTACTACAAGAACCTGAATATAATGACAAGCTCTCTTCAGCAGTTCAGTCAGAGTTCATCCAGGATATGCAGACAGTCTTCTCTTGAAACTATATGCTATAACCACGCTTACATCTGCATTAGAGAAGACTTAATGGTTTTCAAGTCTTGCCTTTTGAAAAGAATAACCAGAATGGGATCTCAATTTTTTCTCATCTTCCCTGCAGTTAAAATTAAAGTGTCTAGAAAAAAATACTTTCTTTTCTTCTAAAAGTGGATTAAGTTTTGTCTGATACACAGAATGACATGGATTTTGTGACAAATGGTCAGCAAAATTTGTAAATGAAATATATGCAATACTCTTTCCTCAAATGCTCTGTCCTTCCTTGGTCACTCAAAATATTGAGGCTCTTACCCAGGTAAAAAATGCTAAGGTTTGAGCAATAAAGTGAATAATTTAAATTATAGTCCAAAAGAACAAAATGGTACTGCCCTAAACCTGAAAAATTTTAATGCAATTTCTGTATTGTAATTGCAGGGACTCAGAAGTAGCCCAATACTCAAATGCAGCTTCTTTGTCCTCCACTATTTCTGTAAAGTGATTTAACTGCTGCCTCACTTATTTATTATGACTCATGTCACCCTTGGAAAGTGTATTTAAGTGCACCAATTAGGAAGCAGTAAAAGGCTTCTGTCTTCCTGAACCTGCCCAGCTTCAATCTTCAGCTGTGAAGTAAGTGCTGACTTTTAAATTAGCATTCATATCTGATGTTCTCCAAATACAGACCAGGATGAGGATGAATCCCTAGAGTAACTAATAAGAAAGCATTCTTAGTTCATAGAGGATGGGGTTTTTCTGCTGCCTAGAAACTCTAGTTAGTACATTTCATCTTCACTATCAAATGTACCGGTAGAAGCATATGTTCATACCTTAGCACCAGGAGCACCTGGGAAGCCTGGAGGACCAGCAGCACCAATAGGGCCCTGGGAAGTGAAAGGGAAACAGTTGTGTAAAGGTATTCAGTGACAACAGAAACATCTTGCTTGTTAAAGTAACCAGATTAAAAAAGCACATCTACTTATTCCACACATTAGCCCTTCAGCACACTAGTTGCCTTTTGCAGCTCCAAACTGACAGATTTGGTTCACTACAAACAGTTAAGAGCCAGGTGAATGCTTAAACAACATTTGCAGTGCAAATTAAGCAAGAATTGGTAAAACCTTGCCTTGAGGCCAAACACCTGAGAAAGAATAAACAGAGGATGAGCAGAGGCAGGCATCTGTAAGGCAAGATGACTGATTCTACTATGTTTACCTATTGCTGTGAGATTTATAATTACACTGGGACAAAGTTCCAATGTACCAGACATTACAAGAGAAGATACACTGATGGATTAATAGCCTTAATTTTTTAGTGCATACAAATAAAAAGGGATAGTTTCTCTTTAATTAATAATTAAAAAATCCAACTCATATTGGTAATTGATATAAATTTTTTTGCGAGCTAGTATCTTTCAATTAGAAATATTTATAATAAAACTGCCTCAAAAATCCAAGGTAATAAAACATGTCAGCTGGTATGACAAAGAGGAATTGGCTTTAAACACTCTATAACCTACTTTGTTATAAAGGGGGTACCTGGAATTGTCACTAGTTTTGCATAAGCAAAAAGAAAGACCAAATTCCCTTTAGGATAAACTTTCAGCATTTTTATTGCAATGACTTATTTACATTTTAAATTTCAAGTGGAAAGAAGGATAAAACATTATTTCTGTTTTAGTTTTAAAAAGTGAGTGTTAGTAACTGCTTTGCAGAATATTTAAGGCATCATAACCTTAAGTATGTGACAAATAACTTCAGCCTGGGACAGACACTGGGACATAATGCAACACTGTGCCCATTGTGAATAACAACCTATGCAATTGACAGCTTCAGAACATTTTTCTTATAGCAACTCAACTGCCTTAATTCAAAATGTCTTCAGCTAAAATCTTTTAGTTCTACTACATCAGATCTTTGCTGTAAGATTTTTATTTGCCTGCAATTTAACTGCCCAATCACATATTTTTTAAATACTACACATGGGAGCACTTAAGAGAAATTCATAGCCATACTCACATTCTACTCAGTTAAAGCACAACAGGTGTTTGAAGTGACAAGGGGTATTAAAATCAACTTTGGCAAAACAGAACAAAGTACAGCTTCATCATAAGACAATGATGCTAGAAGAAAAATACCTATTAACTGTTATTACTATTGTCCTAGCGTATTCCAGATTTGTTTTACACTTTCAAAACTATATCCTTGTACTCATATTTATGTGGCTGAGATAAATGAGGTTTACTGAAGTCAGGGGTAAATTATGGCAACGCTAACTCCTTTTAAACAGACAAATCTGCATTGGATTAGCTCTTATTAGAATAGTTACTTTTTACCAGTCAGATCAGGAGAGTTGGATCTTGCTGACCTTTCACACTAGCTCACAACACAGGTATCAGTGGTGAATGAAAAAGGTTAGTGCCTGCAGGTGCAAAACTATGTCCTGTTGTGCATACATAATTGACAGGATGTACATAATTATAGCCATCTGTAACACATGCATGGTATGCATCTCTTAAAAAGTAGGAAGTCTCTAGCTTTTGGATGAAAATTATTCTGTTAGACTGTTGGAAATGAGAATTCTGTGCACTGGGTATTTCCCAGTGAGATGTGCTGGAAAACCTTCTCATGAAATCACCAGTGCAAACAAGAGAATATTTGGTTCCTTTGATATGGATGTGTTTAATATAAATCCTGAGACTCTCATGATTTTGTCTGCGAAGGGTTTATGTTTCACTAATTCCCTTTGTGATGTTCTGATAAACGACAGAGAACTATGTTAAAAACATCAACACAATCAACTTCTTAAAAGCCCAAGAAATCCTCTAAAAACAGGAAAAGAAGCATAAAGCCTAATGGAACCAGGCTGCCAAAAAGCAAGACTGAAACTTACAGCAGGTCCAGTGGGGCCAGCACTGCCATCACTTCCACGAGCACCCTGTGAGGAAGAACATGATAAATAGTTTGAAAAGAGAACTGAATATCAGAGGAAGCCACAGTAAGTGGCTGGTACATGATGACAGATGGGAAGCCACTTACAGCTGGTCCAGGGGCACCTACTCTTCCTCTCTCACCAGGGAGACCACGAGCACCCTTGAAAGAAAAATTAAATTAACTCGTTTATATATTTTCATTGAACATAGATATAGAGATATTTTTTCCTCTGTTAAGTCATATTACATTAGAGTATCTGGGTATCTAGAGTGTCAATAATGACAAATATTGAAGAAAATGCTGGCTGAACTAAATCTATCAGATTATACTTTCCCACAGCAGTAGTGAATACTTACAGGTTGTCCTGGGGTACCATTTTCACCAGGGGCACCAGGCTCTCCCTATGCAAAAGAAAGTTTGGAGACTTGAGTTACTTAAAGGATGCTTTGGACAGATAGTCAAACACTATCAGAGAGATCTTCAGCTACTGGATCCCACTGTCTGTGTCTTCTGTAGCATTTTATAACACAGCACTGTCCATGTTTCTGCATCACACTATACAATAATAGCACATCAAGTCCTGAGGATGCAGAGACTGCAATTGTCTCTGCATATATTGGAACACAGTCAGATGGAATCCTTTTAGAAGGGGAGGCCAGAGAAAATTGTGTCACTTGCTCAGTTTTATTTAACCCCCTTTCTTTATGCTGACATTTACTCTGTAGTCTACATTTAAGAGATTGGATCTGGATAGTCAACTACAAATCCAGATCAATCAGCAGCTGTTTTTAGCTAGAGCAGAAGCAGAATGATTTCTTTTGCCTTAGTATAAGTTGACAAAATCCTCTCAAATGGCTTAAAATAAGGATCTGCCTCAGGTATTTTTAACTTAAGACCAGAAATACTGAGTATTTGAGTAACAGCCATTAATACCTGTCTCCTCTCCCTTCAGTACTGTATTCTCAACAGCCCTCTCAACAAGTCTAGGCTGGTCTACAGTGACAAGATTTGTCTTAGAGGACTTGTATCCTGAATGCACCTAGTCTTAAATGCTGCAAAGAGAGCGAGTTTTTGCCTTCATTGCTGCTTTCAGCATGCTTATATCATGAACAACCTTGATTTATTATGCTGGTGTTTTCTAGCACTCTTACTAGTAACTGTTCTATCCTTTACTTACGTGCTTTATCTGCTTTAAATCTCCAATGACTGGACATACTTTGCCATCTAAACTTTTTCTGAAGGTTAACAACTTGCAGCGATATGGAAGATTGTTATGTTACAACTAAAAACCCTATAACCAAGTAGTGCTATGCTCTTAGAAACAAGCAAGATGGAGAATTAGTATATGAGTTTTTCATTGTTATATTAGAAGTCTGTGAACACAAATCTCCTGTGAATCAGTCAGGATTTCATATAACACAATGATGCAACAGCAAATTTTTCAAGAACACTGATATTAGGCACTGAGGTGGAGTGGGAGAAGAAAAAAGACAAAGAGTTTACCATAGATGTTTCTAGACTATATTTCAAAATATACTATTAAGGGTTTTTTTAAGGCTAGTGTTCAAATGTGCTCTAATATGAAGATGATAAAAAGAAAAAAGAGTGTGAGGATCAGATAGCCTTAACTCAGAAAAGCACAGCATGTATACAAATTTTTAGCAGGAAGCCTTACACTGATCATGTGTCTCACACAACAGAGTTTTGTAGAAAAATAAGATGTTTTAATTTTAGCATGCTTTAAAAAAACCTACCCAAATGTAGAATACAATCCAGAAAAGAGCAAAGATAGCAAAATCAGTCTGAAGTGCTGCTGAATAGTCAATCATTAAGAGCCCAATTCTGCAGTCTTTATTCATTGAAAGCACTAACTTGCTTTCTTGATTGAGGGCTCAAGACTAAGGCTCCAGGAATGTTTTCTCATGACAAAGTGCATGTATTTGTTCTACATGGATCCACTGACTTCTAGATTATTGCAGCTGGCCATGTTTAATGGCAACATGGAAGACTGATTGGAAGGGACTTCACATGTCTTTTGCTAGGAAGAGCTACAAATGCATCCAACATTTTTATATTTTGTCTTTACCTTGGTGCCAGGAGTACCAGGCTGTCCCTTTTGACCATCCAGACCATTGTGTCCCTATATTGAGTAGAAAAATAAATATTGTTACATATTTTCTCTCAAATGGCTTTATGCAAATTTTTAGTCTTATAACATAAAACCTTCCTCTCACACAAAATTATTTCCTAATATAATCTTCTGATTTTTCAGAAATAATTAGTCTTTTATATCAGGCAATATTAAAAACTTTGAAGAGGTTCATGCACTCTTCACTTTCAGAGGATTTCCAGGGGTTTTCAATATGCTGAAATGATGCTAGTCTTAAATATTCAGGGAAAAGTATATATGTACTCACCCTAATTCCCTTAAAGCCAGGCAGACCAGGAGTTCCAGGGAAACCACGAGCGCCCTAAAAACACACAATGCATGAATGACTGTCTCTCATATTACACAGTGCAGTTAAATAGAAAGATGATGACTAAGTCTTTCAATAAAATTAACAAGTAGATTTGGGTCATTGTCATTCAAGTAAGGAATAGAATCCAGATCCTAACCTCCCAGGACCAGACTTGTTTCAAGACTAACAGTAATCAACCTGATTTTTCCCGTTCTGAATCTCAGATATTTCACGCATTACCATGTGACAGCAGAGCTTTTTTAACTTTCTATGCCAAGGTGCCTGGTTACCTTCTCCTGTGTAACTCCTCACACTTCTGTTACTGCTATGCCACTTCTGTTACTCATTACTAGTTTTAGTGGGAATGGGGTAGGGAAACAAAATAAAAACATTAACTATATGATATCCCTGCAGGTAAGGGCTGAAATCGTATTAATCCATATAAGGAATACTACTAAACTGCTAATGTGGTGAAATGCAGAAGGGTTGTTAGGTTTCATTGATCAGTGAACTGGTTTTATTGTGGATTTATCCAGTGGATCACTACACACCTGAGGGCCAGCAACACCCCTCTCACCAGGTCTTCCAGGTTTGCCAGGGTGACCCTAAAAAATGCAATAAAGACACACTAAGAAGGAAAGCTCTTATAAAACAGCAACACAAACCACTAAGAAAAAAGAAAGTATATTGGCAAGTCTTCTCTTTTTCCATAAATACAGGGAGATTCTTAACTTTCAAGTTTTCTTCCCCCTGTGTTCAGGAAGTTAAATAATATATTTGGAGTGGTTTGGAAGTTATCCAGTTTTCTGTACATTTCCAGCATACTGCATCTCTTGTACCATAAAGTAATTATTTCAGGGGTTTATTAGCTTAACAATAATCTGTCTGTTAGAGTTGAATCACCACCCCAAAAGAGATTAAAACCATTTAATAACCACTTACGTCTTCACCAGCCTTTCCTGGAGGACCAGGGGGACCACGAGGACCCTGGGGACCCTGTCAAAAATAGATTGAGAATTACTTGAAGCATCAGTCTTTATATACATCTTCCCATTGTTTTCTGACTTGAGTTGGGGCATAGTTGGAGCCTAATTGACTTTACACTTTATGATTCCAAGTGGAGAGCACCTGAATCTGAGTTCAGCTCTGTTTCTATAACAAGATCAAGCAGGAGTATCCAAACATTCAGAGAAGTGCATAAGGATAGGAGAAATGGGCACTAAGCATTACAAGCCTACTTTGGTGTGCTATTCCTAATGCTAGCAGTGTCTGTATGTGATCTGTACTTACTGTTTGACCAGGTTCACCAGGCTCACCAGGAAGACCTTGGAAACCAGGAGGACCCTAGAAAATGAGGGAGATATTATTGGTTTCCAAACAAGATAATTTGTAATTTTACAGGTAGGTCAATGTCAGTAGGAGAGAGAAGACTGTACTCACAGGGGGTCCAGATGCTCCAGGTGGGCCTCTGGGTCCCATTAAACCCTAGGGAAGAAAAATCACAAGATCTTTTTAAAAACATCAATTATATAAACTCATCTATAACACCAATTCCCAGCATTCCTAAAACATGGTTAGCATCACAGTTTCCATTGTGCAATGCTCAAATGAAATTAGAGGAAGTTAAGAGGTCTGCACGAATTTGCACAGGCAGGCCAAGTGCAAACATCTAATGGCAACAACCAGCACAGGATCCAGTGGCATGATTAGAAATGTACCACTATGGCTGTGAACGTCATGATTCATCTTCTTAATCTATTCTGGCTTGTTAGAAAGTGAACTGGTTCATTCTTTTTTGAATTCTTCCCTCTACCCTCCCTGTGCAGAAACGTTTAAAGAGGAGGGTCATAACGCATCATAAAAGGCTCTTACACACATTGTGTATACATCTATTTCCAATGATTATCTATTTAAATATTTCATTGTTTTCTGGTGTTTATTAAATTCTCTTCATATCACTTGCAAAATAAGTCACTAATACACTCTCCTTGACATTATTTACAATTTACATACATTTTGAAAACACAGGGTGAGAAAAATCACTTCTAAAAAGGAAATTTCCATAGATTGGTGCGCTCTCTTAACACTTATCTTAAGGTTTACTAAGCAAGCAAACAATAGTGAACTGAAATTTTAACTTGGACTTCTATAGTCCAAACAAATGATTTAGGAGATGTTTCAACAGAAATAATTATGTTTTAAATTTGTTTTAGAGCTTTCTCAGAAAGTCTTTTAGATTTTCTCATTACAACAGGAAAATCATAGGCCAACTTTTCAGTGGTTTATGTAGCTTTTCCATAAGACTGAAAACCTTTTATTAAGAGGAATAAATGCACATTAATTACAGGCATTTACTCATGGAAATTAAAGCAATGTTGTGGATATGAAAATATGCAGTAGTTCTAGGAAAAATAATGGTTTCTAGACAGTCTGAATCATATGTGCTGCATAAACCCTGTGAATTTCTTCTCAAATTATATTCTATAACTACTTTTCCCTTCCTGAATTTTACATATTATTTATGAAATAAATATGTGAAACTTAAAACTTCCTCACAATAGGTAGATTCCACTGCTTTTTCTGTCAAATGAACCTAACTGACTCAAAAATTGGAATATAGAAATGGTGACACCTCAGATAAATCCTCATCTATGTTTTCTGATTAATTGTCAGACACTGAGGGCAGAACTTGATTAAAGGTACTCCTATTTTCTATATTTCGTAACTAAATGGATACCAAAGTATTTTCCAAAATCCATTTAATATTAGAGTGTTTTTGGAAGTGGAAGTAAGCACTTGACCCAGAATAATTCTGGTCATCCTTCATCCTGCTGCTCACCCATCAGATGCACTGTCTGTGACACCAGTGTGTGTGGTGAATTTAACCCATATTCTGCTACCTATGTATACTGAAAATATTTGCTAATGTAAGGAAGGGTTGGAAGTTCATATGGAGTGGCAATAGACCCCTTAAATTCCATTTGTGCATAGTATACAGTGAGCTATAAAGAGTCCTCCTCAGAACAGCCTTACAGTAACAGGTACTAACATTCAGATGTTGAGAACCAAACGCGGAGCCCAATTTCCTAAAAAACCTGTGCAATCCAAGGGTATCAAAAGAGTTGTACAGCCATGGAGGAAAAATCATCACCAGCTGGAGCCAAGATGCTGAGTTACTTTTTAGGCCTGCGTCTGCTTTAGAGAGCAGCTTTACAGTTAATCTCACTCCTAAAACACAATCTTCTGTCTCAATACGGGTAAAGTAATACTATCTCAAAGTACATGTCTTATCTAACATCAGTTAATGAGATTCATTGACTCATAAAAGTGTAGTCAATAAACAGAGTTAAAGAACAAGACCCAGCAATGCTATATTCAAGATAAATATACCATATTTCAAACCCTCAGAGTATTTAAAACACTTATCATCATCCTATATTAAAGGATCCGTTTCCAGTCTGAGTCAATATATGATCAAACCACAAATTTTAACAGTATGTTTTTCATTAATGCAGCTGAATTAAAGGAAAATCCTAAACACATTATTCATGTGAGTTATCAAGTGCTATGTCATATACCTACCATAGGTCCTGGGCCAAAATCTGCTGCTTTAGATGGATCATATTGAGCAGCGAAGTTCTGTAGATAATAAAAAGATTGAAATCAAAATACTAAAAATTTTAAAAACTATTTATAATCAACATTCTGTATCTAAATATCATCTGATTTGTTATACTTGCTATGAGGTGTGTTAAAGCAGCATACATATAACTCAGTAAATATAGCCCTATTATAAATACATTTCTATTCACTTGTTTCCAAAAAGACTTGATTTTACTGGGAAGACCCTTTCAAACCTAAATATCTCTGCAGAAGTGATAGAGAGGCATTCAATAGTGTGAACTGAAAATTAGGAATATAAATTCAGTGCTCATTTAAAATTAAAAACTTTCTTGAAACTCTCAAATTATTCTGCCTAATTTCCAATGAGGGAAGTTAAGCAAAGCAGTGAAAAAATATGCATAAGTAAAATTAATGTACCAGCCCTGAGTAGCTATTGCATGAGGTGGGGCCTTCAGTTTCAGAAACATCTGAGGAGCGTGCAGCCTCAGAAACACTGCAATGGATTTTCGATATTTTATCAAAATAGAAAAAGATTCTCCACAACACAATCAAACCCTCTTTTCTTGGTTGTTTCATTAACATATTAAAATTTAAAAAAACCCAATGAAAGCAGTTTGATATTTGCAACTAGCAAAATAAAGTATTGAAGTAAAAAAGAGTATTCTTCCACACAAAAGGACTTACTAAACTTGATCAGTACAACACTGTCTATTGTCTTCCTGCTCCCTATGTAGCTAATGTCAAGCAAAGAGTTAAATTCAGCATTCTGCAGAGAATACATGATGGACACCAGTGCACAAAGTGTGTATGCACAGCACATTTACAGTTCTGCAGTATGAATACAGATAAAAAGAAAAATTTCTAAAGGACAATACTCTAAAATTCTGTAGCACTTTTAATTGATTTTTAGCTTAAGGAGTTGTCTTCTTTGCTTATTCCACTACAGTTGCTGTCTCTTGAATCCAACCACAAAGGTTTCTTTTCCCCATCTACTTAGCAGCACTGATTTCATTTAGTTGATGCCTAACGCATACACATTATCGCTGTGTAAGTTTAATGCTAAATAACAGGGTTGATTTGATCTTCTTCCTAAGCCCCTGTTGAATACAGAATCCAAATTTTCCATGGAATATATACACCTCAAGGAGGTTTCATTGGAACTGGGCCATCAATTTCTTATGGCTCGCAAGAGAATGTTTCTTCCACTCTTCAATTCAACAACAGTGCTTTCCAGCAGATATAAATTTAACCTTGGTTACAAAGCACAGCTTATGAATTCTGGTAATAGAAAGTTTGGATGCCTTACTCCGCCAAGACCTGGAGGACCAGGGGGCCCTGGAGGACCTGGTAGACCATCTTCACCATCTCTGCCTGGTGAACCTGGTGGACCCTAGAGTTAAAAAGAGAATTATACACTGAAAATTAGAAGTGGCTGAAGAAATCTCTGATGTGGTAACTTCATTAACAACCAGGCACCCACAGCACACCCTACAGCAGTGCTATATATTTCAGTAAACAGTTTCAATAAATGCTTAACTCAAGAAAATAAATATAGTCTGATTTTATGTTACCTTGCTACACCTTGTATCAGATATGTACTGAAGCTTTGTATTTGAAGATTTATAGGGGCAATATTGGATTTACACTACCAAAGCATAATGTCCAAATTGGGAAGTTTCATCTTAAGCGACAAACTTTGGACCTACAAACCCCAAGTGACCCATGTGGACCCACACAGCCTGGCAGATGCTGTTATTGAGAGCCTAAAGTTTGACCAGCTGAGGATTAGAAAAGGTCAGCCCTACTGATATGAGTTAACATGGATCCAGAGTAAATCCAACACCAGTTTTTTAATCAGTATAGACAACTTACTGTTGCAATTGCAAATCCAATTAAAGTTTAGCAGTGCTCTTCTACAGATTTTTGATACCTTCCATCTGCTACCACTGCCAGAACTTCTTTTACAACAGGTTGAAATTACCTGTGTTCAGTCCAGTAACATATGTCCTTATATTCTTTTGTCCTCAGTACATAAATCTGGTGAAGTTTTGACACCATGGCAATTGATGTGAGGTATTTAATTAATTGAATTTTTTGGACCCAGTTCAGTACTTAATGAAAACCATAATAAATGCATTCTAAAGGAGCAGAATTAGGCTTGTTGCCTTCAGAACAAAGAAAGCATCTCATTTCATTAAACAAATTTAGTTAGTGGCAGCCTAAAGCAAATATCCAGCTGACCACACTGATATAGTCTTCCTATTAGTTTCCATTACATTTGACAGCACACTATGATCTCAGAAATCTTCAAGAGCTCCCTCATCAGTACTATGGCATTTTCATTTTCAGATGATAGAAGAAAATACACATAACTACACACAACCCGGATAAGTTCAGAGTACCACTTTACAAAAAGCAGCAATGATGCAGAAGCAAACCAGAAAAGCAGATACGAGCAATGTGAATGAACATTACAATTAAATTATTCAACTGTCCTTATTTATGGTTACTTTTACGGTAGAGCCTTCAGCAGTATAACATTCTCTTTGACTAGCAGAAGGTAGACAACAAATGCCCAGCTGCCAAGAAAAAAGCTTTTCCAAAACACCGTTGGAGGCACAGATAATGAATTATCTTCAAAACCGGCTTAGTCTATTCAGGTTTTATGTAGAGAGCTTACCCATACACCATATTATTCAAAGATTACATGTCAACTTTTCCCTCTGCATTTCTATGTATTATTTCCACTGTGAACAGCTGGAAAAACATTTTTCAAATCATCACTTGAAGATCAAGGCTGCCCTATGATCTCAACTGTATCTGCTCAGGCACAATGACCATAATTAGGCTGAATTTGGTACATATGTAACATGGTTTCTTTTTTTAATTAAATTGCATGTGCAAGTTTCTACAGGTACAATAATTTGATCTCACAGAATGCTTAAACTTAGTTTTTTCCTACTGGTCTTCCAACAACTACTGTTCAAACATCACAAGTAAACGTCAATCTAATTCCTTACCCTTTCTCCCTGTGGCCCTTTGTCTCCTCTAGGGCCCTGCCAAAAGAAAATAACACTCAATGAGTTACTGTGGAAACTTTCCAGGACAATACAGGAAAACAGACACATTAAGAAAGATTAGTGTACAATAAAAAGGAAAAGAGGGCTGCACATTCAGGCCCAACAGCTATTTTCTGCAAACAGTGTATTTTTGTCCACAATAATCTACTGGAAATAGATTAGCCACTGCCACTGTTGTGTGAATTAAAAGTGTCACTGCACAGACCACAGAAGTACTTGCAAAATTGGGGTTTGTTTCTACTGAATAAGTAGTTATAACTTAACTTTTAGAAATAATATAGAACCAATTTAGCCTTTTAGACCTGTATGGATATTGCTGTACTATTCAATCCATTTAAATCTTTACAAAGAAAGTCTGTTTAAATAAAAATGATACTTTGATGCCATTTAGGTCTTGGTAGGCTTAGTTCTGCTCACAGGTGAAGCACCTTTGATTCAATACTTGAATTTACCTTGGTGTTAAAATGCTTCATTGATAATTTCCTCCTTTTCCCCTACCTATTCATCTCAGCACTACTGCTATTTTCAGAGAACACTGAAAATAAGCAGTGAAGCCAATTTTCCTTTCATCCAATATTCAACAAAATATTAATCTGCTGAAGACTACCTGATATCATTGTTATTTCCACATAAGAAAAACAAAAATGCTTACCTTGCGCCCTGCAGGTGCCTGGAAAAAAATAAGGAAGAGAATTTAAAAAAAAGTTACGATTTCTGCCAGTATTTTAAACTAAAATAATGCATAAAGTTAGACTCATTTTCTTACATAACTATACTTTTTCTCAGTCCAATATATTTAACTATGCCCTGTGATTTAAAATTACTTTGAAGGCTAGGTGTTTATATACAGCAAAGATGCATGTAACTATATTAAAATATATGTTGTGTTGAAGACTGACAATCTTATAGCTATAACAGCCTAAAATATTAGAATTAAAAAAAAGAAGTCACACCTGAGCTCTTTCATAATCCTACTGTGCAATGAAATTTAGACTGTAAAACCAGCTTTAAAGCAGAGTCATCTCCAATCCAAACTGCCAGGTACAATGTCCAAACAGCACTGCTCCGTTACTTTCTCCTCATGGTCTCTACACCTATGAAGGCAGTCTCTTAAAAAGGCCGTCCCACTTGTGAAATTGGGGTGGGTACCTTTCCAGGCAGTGCCTTCAGGATTTAATCACCACTTTTCCATTACCATCCTGGGAATGAATGTTAGAAAATAATACTGCCACAAGAAGAGAAGACTAGCCTGTTAACTGGAGTGTTACATATTAGATAAAAAAATTATACTGACCTGACTCACATCTGCAAAGAGAAGAGAAAGAAAAAAAGAGATAATTAGAGCAGGGATTCAAATATTTTACGAGTTTTAAATTTTAAACTTGTTTTCAATTCAAAATGAAATTTGCTGCTTTTAATTCGAAATGCAATTTTGTTGATTTCCTTAATGCAATAAACATTTTCCTAATGTAATTTCTTCCAGTTAAGATGATTATCTTATACTGGAAAGACCTAAGGGGGAAATTGCCATGTATTTCAAATTCAAAATGGACTTGCTAATTAAATCAAAACAAGTAATATGGCTCATACAGTAAAAAAGGCAGATATCAACTATAAACCTGCTCTAAATATGTCTCAACAAACCTTCACTGAAAACCCCCCACACCTATGTATTCATGCAAGAGATTAATAAACCCAGGCAGACTGACAGATGCGAAAACACTAAATTGTAGGAGTAATCTGAAATTTTCAGATAAATGGCCTAATCCCACTTTTTATGGGGAAAGTTTCTAGCCAAACATCCCTATTTCTACATTCTCCCGTAAAACTGTGTAACAGGGAACAGTTTGAAGCTATTAAACAAACAGCAAATAACTATCTCTGTATGTTATGCACTGTTAAGTGTGAGTATGCACTTTTTTCATTCGTTTGAGAAACAAATTTTCTGAGTTTCTTAATTTCAAGGAATTAAAAATCTATTTTGACTTAAACTCACCATAGTAAAAGAGTCGCACATCACACTTGAATGCCAGCAATTTAACATTACCACTAACTTACAGGTTGTTGGATGTTTTTCCAAAACGTGTCACTTTGGCAGTGCATGATCACACTAAATTCGGATGATTCGTGCAGTCCAGAAAAAGGTAACAGGGTTGAAATGCTGAAAGCATTCAAATTCCGCGGCAGTACACACAGAGAGCCTGTGCTAATCGAACACAAAACTAAAGCCACTACTGCCCGCAGGTGACGGTGACAACGGAGCCTACCCAAACTCCCCGAGAAAAGCGCGGGGTGATCGGTTTGGGGACCCCCACATGAACCGCTCCGTCTCCTTCGCGAAGGCGCAGCTGCCTCCCGTCACCGGGGCTGAGGGAATGTCCCCAGAACGCCCTTCTAGAATGGCCCCGCCGCTGCCCCCCGCCCCGGCGAGGGCGACCCGGGGGACACCATCCCGGGGGGCACCATCCCGGGGGCTCCCAGCGCCAGGAGCGAGCAGCGCACGGCTGTTCCCTCCCTCCTCCGCCCTGGAACGCGGCCAAACCCTGGGTCAAAGCCACGGTGGCCGGGGGCTCGGGGGGCCCTTCACAGGGAGTT
>VXBC01009844.1:225139-256035 GCA_013399945.1 Ploceus nigricollis | reverse complement strand
CCCTTTCCCTTCCCCTTTCCCTTCCCCTTTCCCTTCCCCTTTCCCTTTCCCTCAAAGGTTACACATTTAGAGATTGAGGAGGTCAAAACAAAGGCCTAGTTCACCTGTTGATAGAAGGCTCAGTTGGTTGTCAGTGGAGCCAAACCAATTTATCACGTTTAAATAAATTCAGGACACATTGACCTCTTTTCATGTCATTATCAACTCAATCTATTGCTCTGTGACACTGAAAGTCATCCAATAAAATAATGAAATTATTGATATGCTAACTTTATATCTGAAAGCTAATTTGAAAACTTTATTTTTAAGATCATTTGGACTTCACCTCTAATTAATTTAATAAAGCCATAAGCCTGCATGTCTGTTATAAACATCCTTCCACACTGGCTCTGATACTCTTCTCACTCTGGTAATACAATGGAAACTCACACTGGCTTCAGTAATAGCAGAGCCAGGCCAATATTCACTATAGTTGTATATCTCACAAGTATTTAACCCATTATCACAGAATTTTTTACTTTTTTTTTTTTTTTCGGCTTTAACCATCTCATTGTTTTTTTTCCCTGTTTTATTTCCCAGCCTTACAATTTGCCTCAAGGAAATCAAAATTCTCAACTAAAACAGGAGGCAAGATGAAATAAAGGCAGGTGGTCCTTTGAGATGCTTATCAATCTCAGCAAATACTAGTGAAGGAAATTAACATTGAGCTGGTGAGAATAATTTCTGTGTATGAACACACATTAATGGATGTGTGTAGACAGACTGTAAATAAGTTTGTAATGTGGACATGAAGTCTGGTATACCAAGCTTGTACCACTGTTATTTCGAATATTGCTGAAATGGGGATCAAATCACAGTATTAAAAGGTTACATTGCATCTTTATGGAATTGACATCTACAGAGCCTCGGCTCCTGTGAACTTTCAGAATTTTCTATATGAGATAAAACAAAAATGCAATGAATATCACTTGTAGAGAATCAGTATAGCTCCATTCCTTTAAATTCTCAACAGGATTGGGAACGATAAGAACTCAGAAGTGCATGCATCAAGAATGCACTGCCAAATGTAAAAGGTAGAGATCAGTGGAGTAACTGGAAGCAAGCAAACATGATCATGAGTTCTGGTTGGTCTGTCTTTGAAGATGTCTTTGTTCGGAATGTTGTGGACAGTATCATATAAAGCTCTAATTATTGCTTGATACAATTACTATTGCAATCAAAATCAGACAGGCAATATTAGAGGAAACTGCCAAATTATTGGTATCTTGCCTTGAAATTAACTACTGGAAAAGTTTGCTGCCAAATTAGAATGAAAAAAAACCAAACCAAAACCATCCAAAGAATCCTCAACTATAACAGTTTACAGCAGGTGGGAAAATAATCAGTCTTTTTGTTATCTTCATGTCCTGAGTTTCAATTAGCATAATAATAAATGGTTGTTTTCAATATCAAGTGGTAATTTTCAGCTACAACAAAGAACATAAAACCCATAATTTAATGGAAAGAAATCTGTCTCAGTAAAGGAAGCACCTTCAACCTGATCCTTCATTATATGGATACCACTTGGCATGCACACTGACAGTCAAAAATAAGCAGCAGTGCAAGTAAAGGCCTGTTTCAGACAGTGCAGATCACCGAAATTAGCTTTTGAAGCAACTAAATTCCCACAGGCAGTGGGGGTAATTTTCAAGTGCATTTAAATCTTGCTTTGAAAAATGAGACAGCATACAGACTTAAGTTGTATTCAGCAACAACACTGCCTGATCAGTCTAGGCTTTTCCATGACTAAAACTTTTCACCAATTGTCATCCTGAAATGCTTTCATCTCCTACAGCAGCTGTGGACAGATCTCTGTTCTGCTTCACATGGAGTTAGAATCCCTCATTCTGGAAGGAGAATGCACAGGAAATCTTATGTGTTGATTAGTTTTGGATGTCCTTCTCACAACTTTCTGTTTCCTATTCACTGAAAAGATAAATAAATCTACTGCTGCCGACTAGGGAAAAATGATACAGCATTTGAATACAAGGACTTAAGGTACATTTTTATGTCACACAGAGGCAAATGCGAAATTTCTGCAACTGAGATCACTCATATAAGGGTTGGCTGAGTATATCATGTTGCTGTTCCCCAAAATTGTACACCACAACATTCCCATTTTTAAGTGGTAAAATCAATGAATGGCATGCAGTACAGTGCTGTTTCTCCCTACAAACATTTTTAAAGCTGATTGTGCTTTGTTAAAAGCACTTAATACAGTTGAACGGGCTGTTTTTGGTGTAACAGCATGTGGTTTTGTAAAAAGCCCAGGGTGATTACATGAGGGGTGGAACCACAGACTTTGCAACAGACTGGTCAGAGCATGGTGCTCATAACCAAGCCAAGGTCATGGGTTCTACACTTAAGAGCTGGACTCAATGGTCCTTCCAGCTCAGAATATTCTGTGTGTGGGATTCTGTGTGGTACTGTCTCACACACCTTCAGAAGAATAGATGTGGCAAACATCCTAAAAACCTCAGATTCTCACTTCTCCTAGATTACCCTCTCACATCTATACCTGCTCCTCTCACTAGCATCAGCTTCCCATTCTGCAGCTATCAGCTGGGCAAAAAGCAGCCCACGCCAGTGCTGACCCCAAGCAGGCTTGTACTGATATTTGTACTGATTAGCCAGTTGGTAAACCAAAACAGACAGTTTTGGACTCACACTGAAGCCTTTTCTTCTTGGAGTTGTCTGATTTTAGTCTTTTCCATCTAGTTAACCTGCCAGTTTCATGAAAATTGCAGAATCTTTATATCTTTGTGGATTCTTCCATCAGTTCTACTGAAGTGGGCTACAAGGTTATGGGGGAATGCAGTGGGCAAACAAGTAGAGAGGATGCAAGTGTCTCCTCACTGAAGTCTGATGGGCTTCAGACGTAAATCTATTTTGTTGAATGTTGTTGGCATTCTTCAGGACAAAATACCTTCTTCGTATTAAATTTGCTTGTTAGTAAATACCACTAATAGATAAAGAGTGGCAGCTCTCCATTTTCTCTTCTACAATATTTTCCTCTCTTTGAAAAAGGTTGCTCATCCTTGCTTTGGTGTACTCCTCCATAGCCTTGTGAGATGATAAGCAGCCTTGTTGTAATTCTGTACTCCACTTTTTTTTCACAGCATGATATTTTCACATGTGAAACTTTAATAGGATATTTGAAATATTAGGCAATAAATCAGTGGACTCCTTGAAATTCTACAAAGTGCAAATTCACAAGTGAGAGTTGAGGCTTGTAGTTCCTGTAGCATAAGAAGCTAAAAGCAGTGAGACTATTTTAATAAAATAACACCTCTTATATTTATTGGTTTTAAGTGTCTTTTATTGGTCACCATCAGAGACAAGATGCAGCATTAGACACACTTTGACCTGATAGGTTCCAAAGTACTTATGAATAAAAAACCCCCACGATATTGTAAGAAAGCTGGGTTCTTTAAACATAGAGTCACATAATCATGGAGTATCCTGAGCTGGAAGTGCCCTGCAAGGATCATCAAAGTCCAGGTCCTGGCTTTGCACAGGACAACCCCAAGAATCACAGAATCACCGAATAAAACCAGCTAAGTTAGTAGAATCCATTAAATTTTAAAAAATGTTATCAGTACTGAGCCTGTGTATTTAAAATAATTTTTGTTTCCTATAGAGTTTGCAGATTTATTTTTATCTCCTGGATCTTTCTTGGGAAAAATAGATTATGCCTTCAACTGCTATCAAAAAATTGAATGGAAAAGTCTTGACAGGTATATCAGGGGCTCTGAGAAAGGTAGGATCATGTCTACAGAATCTGTATTACTGAGCAGGCTGTACATGAGAATAGTTAAATTGTCTGTGCTTAGTCTGATGATGCTAAACAGATATAGTGGAGAATATTTGAATTTGTAAATTGCTTTTTATCTGTGACAAGATGCTCAGTAGGGTGTATGGATAAGATCTGGACAGAAGAGCTCCCAGTGCAAGTACGTGCAAAGTGCATGTACAAATGTCTGCTGTCTTACAAATTATATTTTATTTTTAAGTTATTCCACTTTTTATAATTTTAGAAATTACAGAAAGAGTGATTAAGAACTAGGATGTCTTGGTGAAATTTCTGTGTGCATGAAGGCCCCACTTCTGAAACAGTGTGGTGGAATCCAGTCTCAGTGGATTCACCCCAGGAAGCCAACAGGTTTTGTCTCAGGAGCAGTGCTGGGAGTTCAGCACCATCTTCAGTGCAACTGAGGCTCTATTGCCCTGCAGGAAAGGTAGTGGTGCAGAGTGGGGGTACATCGTGAGGGAGCAGACTGCTCTGCTCTGAGCTGACCACAGCTGGTGTACATTAAAAGGGAATGCTGTGTTGTGAAGCTCAAGGGCATGAGCTGTGTGGATAGTCCAGAGTGTAATGCCCTTTCAGGATAATTTAGGGATGCAGCCTAAGCAGCCTGCATAGCCTCAGGAGGTTTGAATCCACAGCTGCTCACCCTCCCCTGCAGTGGTCAAAGAACTGGGACTACAGGCTACTATCACCTCACAGATTATCCAAATTGATAACAAAAATGTTTTCTTAATTTATTTGTACCCAAAAGGTCTCAGTGAATGGAAAAGGAGCAAATCAACAAAGGGTTAAAGTGCTTTTTAAAAATCCAGACTGGCTAATTAAGCGAATACTGTTTAAAAGGTCTCTGGCTTTTGGAAGGCTTCTCCAAAAGTTTTCAAACCACAGAGGATGGTGTCTCTTTGTTATGAAACTGCTATAGACAAGAAATGGGGGGTGAGGGAGGCGACACTCCCCTTAAACACGAGTGTTTGTGTTTAATTTGGCTAAATTATAAATGAGATCACCCTTTATGAGAGCACATAACTGTATCCATTCTTATTGTATGACCCTAGCAGACTTAGATTGTGGATTATGCAGTTACCTGGAGCCAAACTCTCTCTTAGCCACCAAATAACACTATTTTCATGAAATGAAGTAAATAATTTTTGTTGCAAGTGAAATGTGCCTCCCTCTGTATCCCTGTCATGAAATTGAAAGGCATTCAAATGAGGCAGCTTTCAGCTTTTCTGAAAGCTGCTGTGTGCTCCTGGCATTACAGTCTAACTCTGTTTGTGTCTTCCAGAACGGGTCTATAAACTCCACCTCTGTTTAAATGCTTTTAGGAGTTATTGCTTGAAGCTGTTTGCATTCTAACACAGAATGTGAAAGGGTTAGATGAGCCTTAGTTTATTATTTTCTATCATAACTTCTAGTAGTTTTCTCTCTTAATTTTAGATGTTGAGACACTTTGTGCTCTCATCCGTGCTCAAACGCTTGCTCTGCACTAGCAGCATCAGTTGTGTCCAAGCTCCAAAGACATTTGCAATGTTTGTGTGTATACAGACATCAGTTATGTCAGTAACATAAACAGTATCTAATATTCTAAACTCTAAGAATTGAAAAAATCAGTGCATTTAACTTAGGTAGGTAGGTGCATGGTTCAAAATTCAAGCCTCATGTATGTTCTTTATCATCAGCTCAGGACAAGATTTGTTTGTCCATCCTGTGCAAACTCCAACCTCACTCTACAGGTACTTGATCATCAGTGGAGTCTGAGTGATAGCAAGAGAAAAAGAAAACTGCAGCAGAGAATATGCATCTTAATTTGCACAGGAGTTCTCTTTTTTCTTTTCTCTGAGTTAATATAATTTTCTTTTGCTCCTTCCAAATCCATAACTTATCCTGCATCTCAATGTTGCCACATTCCAGATTGTTTCTGACTGGGGTTGCCCAGCTGAACTCCTATTGCTTTGTTTCCAGACTCTCATATTTCTCAGCTCTTTCCAAACTGCTGGAACTGCTGCCCCTATTGCAGGGAAGGGCTCAACTGAAGAGAAAGACATAAGGTTGCAGTCCCTTTTTTAAGGCACAAACATGAGTTTGGGACAAGAGGAATAACATCCTTGATATTCATGCAGAATTAACCCAGAAGACTGTTTGAACAGTAAGTTTTGTCAGGAAACTCATATCTTAGGATTTCCTTAAAAAACTATAGGGAAGGAGTGGCTTTCTTCTGTTTTAAATCAACAGGAAAGCTCTATGAAAACTGAACTATGCTGCCTGATGAGAAAGGGCTAAATTTCTCAGGGTTAACTTGGCTTCTGAGAAATTCTCTGGATTCACTAATTTAACTTAAAATAATTGAGTAACCTAAAGAATGGTGTAGATGTCCTTTCATCCTCATTTGAGGAAATACTGAAGGAAAGAGTTCAACAGAAACAGAACACAACTCACAATTAGAAAAACCCTCCAATTTATTTAGCTAAAAGAAGTGTGATTATTTTATTATAGGAAGTAGGTTTTGATTAGTGTTTGCCAATCATACATGGAACAATGATATTTCGTGTCTACTATTAGGGAGGTGCTAAATTATAAAGAATTTATGTAACATGTAGGTAACAAAACCATCACATATCAGGTATATGATCTGCTGGTGGAATTCAATCAGGTCTACAAAAGCCTGAGTATTATTTTTCCTTGTAAGCCTCTCTCTCTTGGTGGATTGGATTGATTTCTTCCAACAGCAGCTCTCCAGCTGGTTTGAGGGCAGTGCTTCAGAGTTCTACAAGGAAATATTGCTAAGTAACTAACATGGAAGAGCTGACATGACAATTTAAGCAGCTAGATTTTCCCACTCTAATTCAAAATACAGAGGGAATTCCTGGGATGTATTAATATTTTAGAGTTTCATTTGATAAATAAGAAAACATGTTGCAAATTCACTCCTACACTCTTACATTTCAGTCTTTAAAATTTAAGTGTGCTCTCCACTCTTTTAATCTAAGGTTGGAACACTATCTCAAAAATAGGAGAAAGTTCTTACTTCTCCAAAGTAACAATTGCTCCTAAGCTGAGGTCAGAGCAGGAGCAGGGGCTCACTTATAACAGACAAAGAATTATTAC
This sequence comes from Ploceus nigricollis, assembly GCA_013399945.1. Lineage (NCBI taxonomy): Eukaryota > Metazoa > Chordata > Aves > Passeriformes > Ploceidae > Ploceus > Ploceus nigricollis. The sequence continues at coordinate 249,083 of VXBC01009844.1, read as the reverse complement.
ATGCACACCCAGTGGAATCTATTGCAGCACACCAGAAAATCTCATTGGTGCAAGAATCACACTGCTAAAAATGACAACACTTTGGCTCTCATTCTCAACATCCTTGCCAAAATTAGGCAGATAAAAGTGAAGAACACTTTTCCATTTACTTGCTGCAGTATAAGTTTCATAGTTTTCTTCTCTTGGTTTTTAATTTATTCTGCTGTTTTACCCACTATGCTCCAGGTTACTACTTAAATAAAATTTCATTTAGAAATCTAACTAATGAGTTACATGGTAAATGTGTTGTATACACCAATATTCAGTTGCCAGGCCATTAACATAGTCAACAGACACAGATCAGTTAGAGACACTATTTTCCAGTTCAACAGACCTTAGAATCTTGTTATTTCAAGGAGTCATTTAGCTCCCAGATAATTTCTTGATTTCCAACAAATGAAGAGTTTGCACACAAGATATATGAAAAGGGAGCATGATGACATTTGCCATAGGACAGGCATTTATCATCACATGAAGTCACTGATAGAGCAGCTAACCTCTGCGATTTTACCTCCTGGGTCCTTGTTTCTGCCCCTGCATTATGCATACAAGAGCACTCATTTGCATGATTTGCAGAGGTGTGATGCACGCTAACAGCTTCATGCTGGTGGAGGCTTTGAAGATATGCAGTTCAAGAAAGGTGCTAAATATTCTTCTTTTAGTCAGCCCAGCCTTAACTGCATGTGACACAGAAATGTTAATGTTTTGGCACAAGCAGACCTTGTGGCTGATGCCAGTCAGAACCTTTAGTGTTGTGTCTGTTCAGTCAGCCCTACCTGCACATCTCTTCAAGTAATTAATAATTCAAGAGCCATCTTTCAGTCATCACCTGTACACTCCTGTTAGACTGCTCACCACAGTTGTATGGGATCCTTGAATATTTAGACTTCCACCCAGTAGAATGGCAGACCTTATTTATGGCTGAGTTGGTATAACAGCAAGGCTGGGAAAAGGCATTCTTGCTATCTGAATTCAATAGTGGATATAATTCAGCTTTTCAGCCATCTTCCCACTACAATGGTGTCTGCAGAGGTTGTCTGCCCATTAAAATGCTACTTAGAAGATGTTGTCTTGATGACCTGCTCTTCATTAGTCAGTTCTAAAGAAATTTGTGGCTGATTATGGTTCTGAAGGCCTGAGACATTAACTTTGATACAGCAAGGTGGTTGTGCTCTAGCTATTTTTTGTATTTCTTACATATGCTTCTTAATGAGTTTGCCAGAAAAGGATTATATTGTCACTTGCAGGGGCTTTGCTCATCAAGTAAGGCTGTAAAAGAACCAGGGCAAACAGGAGGCCCCTGACTTCAAGCCCTAATTTGAACAATATGTGTGTTTACAGAGAACCACCTAATAACTATTGTGCTATATGATCAGGCTGATCAGAGATTTACAGAAGTCTCTTGGGTAGGAACAATGTAAACATATCTGGCGTTTCAATGCAGGGGTAGAAAACAAAGTGGAGGAAAATGATGCAGAGAGGGACCTAGAGGGGGTATGGCCAAGGTCAGGAGATGACTTAAGGCAGCCCCTCTGCCTTCCAAGTCGGCCAGTGTATATGTATGTATGCATGTGTCATATAATCTTTCTTGAGGTCTGGTCCTGCTTGTATTACCACCTTTCAAAGAAAGCAGCACTTCAGAAGAGTCCATAATTTCTAGATTTGCCCCATAATAAAGAAATAAATGTTCCAGGACTTCTCTCATAATTAGCTGACCTGGGCTCTCATACACTTCCTGCACAGCATGTGAGTGTGTAATTAACTGGGTTCTGTGTGGTGGGAAAACAGCTAGGCTCACTCAGCATGGAAAAGAGACAGGAGGAAGGTGAGGAGCTTTGTGAAATGGCTGCTGTTCATCTGGCATCAAATACCTGCTTCTCTTCTGATGAGCTGGGAGTTGCAGCTGTGAAAGAAGAAGGAACAATTTGCTGTGTGGGAAAGACTGCAGCAGGTCATGAGTGGAGGTGCAGTAGCAGGCAGAAATGGAGAGTGGATGCAAACACTGCAGTGCACTGAATCTCACTTTCCACTTAATTTCTGGGTTCTTCTCTATGAGCTGTTTAACACAACTGGGTCTGCACAGCTGATAATGGACAGCTGCAGGTCCTGGATGTAAAATGAATTGGCTTGCTCCAGCTCATACAGAACATTCTCCACTTCCTTTTTTATAAGCTCTTGTATTTCCCTGTCATGAGATATTAAAATTTCTTTACCATACTGCGTGACCTTTGATGGCAGATGAAGCATATAGTGCCCTTTGGAATAAAATAGTCTGTAGTCACTGTAACTGGCAGAAGAAACACAGAGCCCTGTCTGTCTTCACAAGTCTTTATATAAAATACAAGCACAAAGATGTGAATTGCTGCCTACAGGTGGTCTAACAAATGATCTGTCACCAGCTGAGCTGTGATCAGTGTCTCTGAGCATGACAAATAATCTGTGACAAACATGGGAAAATGAGATTACTTTATCCCTACTCCCTTAAGAGGTATGATAAATTGTATTAGTTTGCAGTTTACATGATCTGAGTGCATGCATGTAGCCAGTGACCTAAACAGCTGGTATGTAAACATATCTTAACTAATTTGACTGTTTGTATGGATCTGTACCTGTGTCCATCTAAAACTATGTACCTATGGAAGTTATTTGTTCTCTTTATGAGAGAGAGAACGTAAATATGTACTGCATGTAATGGTTTGGTAAGTAAACACATAAATAAAGCTGTGTTTTGTCTTTGGTTTCAATATCAAAAAACTCTCCCTGCTACACCAAAAGTTTTCTGTTGCTGGCTGTAAGGAGTGGTCAGCCTTTCTTTCAGAATTGGTTGAAAGCTACTTTTTGATGGATTGGTCCCAAAATCTATTAAAAAAAAAAAAAAAAGCTGGAGAGCAAGAGTTCTTCATAGCCAGCTATGAATCATCTCACGTCTGCCTGAGTGCATTTAGGAAATCTAGGAAAGAGCCCATGTTTCCTCCTCACATGTCATGCAACAGCCAGCACCCAAAGTGGTGACTTACTTTGGACTGGCCTCCCTGTGCTCAAGGAACTAAGGAGTTGCCTTTTTTCCCCAGCAGATTAGGCAGAGTGAAACTTTTGTCTAGTTGTCTGGCACTTAAAGGTTCTAAAGCAGCAGAGAAATCATGAGTCAGAATACACGCAAGGAATGTTTTCCAACCCAAATAGTTTATTTAAGAATAGTGCAGCCTGAAGAATGGGGGCAGGGAGGAAGACAGGGCTTCAGCTCAGACATTCTTATGATTTCAGCTGAAGTTTTTCATGTCCTGGGAGGAGTTAGTTTTCTTAACCCTCTCATCAGAAGTATCTGAATAACTTCAGGCAATGTCACAGACAATCGATGCATCTTTTTCTTACTGCAACAGGGTCTATACTTTTGTGGAGAGTCAGAGGAAGAGAATAAAGACACAAGCTGACATTTATACTAGTTTTAATCTGGAGTAACTAGTACTCTAAATGTAATTTCTTCAGAGTGTCACTAGTCGGAGAATCAAAATTATCTACATCCTTAGATCCCTTTACATCTACTGCTGTCTCTATTAGTAGATTAATACAGCAATTGACTAGCGCATGGATTCTACCCTAAAAACTCAGCATGTAAATTACAGCAAATGGGTAACATGACAATGAGCACTACTGCCAGCTACCTGTATATTTACAGATGCACACACAGAGTGTCATATTGGCACAGGGTAGGGGTTTTTTTCTGTTCCCTTCCCCTTCCTGTCCTCTACCATTTAAAAAACCAACACCCAAACCAGCCTTGTCTGACTTTTGTTCCCCCTTTGCTCTAGGGAGCTGCTGCAAAACTATTTTGTGGTTTGCCTTGATGCAGTGCAGCTGTTGGGAAGTACAGGCTCTTTCCAGCCCTCCAAATGCTCTTTATAGCTGCAGCCATTTCCCCCTCCTCCTTTCTCTTACTAAAACTGCTTGCAACTCCTTGACTTCAGTCTCCAGGCAAAGTTCATGCTGAATATTCCCCCTATTATGAAATAGTGAGAAGAGAGGGTGAAAATGAAAAGAGAGGAGGGAGAAGAAGCTACTAAAAACCTATTGGTGTTATGAAAAATTATGAGATAGTTATCACTGACTGCAAGTAATTGTATTTAAACCACTCTTTTCTTTCATGCAGCCCTTCAGAAAAAAAGGGCTGTTAGTCTCAGAGGAAGTCTGAGCAGAAAGGCTCATCAGTATGCTGGACTTACCTGAAAAGAAGGGGGCTTACAATAATACAGAGATGTTACCTGCTTTATTAGAACCCACTTTTGCCAATAAAGCCTTTTGTTTTTTTGCCTTCTCTAACTCCCCTCAGTGCTGTGCAGCATTTCACAAGCAGTGAATCTTGTGTGACTTGCAGCATATGAACGAGGACCCTAAAGTTGAAAGCTCAGAGAAGGGCACACCCTTTGGTCAGCATAATAACCATTTATCATTCAGCAAAATCCACATGACTCATCATTTTTTAAACACACACATTAAAGAACTAAATATATATCTTACTCTGACATTTATATAAAAGGCAGCAGGAATGGACTGGTTCAACTGTAGTCTCTGGTTGTGGCATCTAGCAGTTCTCTCTTATTTAATCATGATGTCCAGTGAAACTCCCATTTTAGCATTCAGTGGCATTTGATTCAGAGTAATTGCTTTGTGTGCACCACACTTCTTGAATGAAGATGTGAACTGTTGGAAATTACTTTGGAAAAGTGCTTGAATGGGCCTCCCCTTTTAATGGCATTGTATATCAGATAATGCTGTTTCCTTTTGCCCTCTTATTAGTCTAGAGTAAATACATAGCAACTATCACCAAATAGGCTGAAAAACTAAGAGTGCTTTAATTTTTAAAGAAAGGCATGGTCAGAAACACCTGTCTGGCCTATGAACTTAGTGGTACAGATTCTAAAAAGAAATAAGCCTAGAAAAGATTGTTCTGATTCCTATCAGCATAGTCTTGGAGTGCCTTGGCAGCCAGTCCCTCAGAAAGGGACTTAAAAGAATGAAGAAGGAGAAGAAGAGGGAGGAAGAAAGCAAGGAAGGACTTCTGTAAGAAAGCCTACCAATCCTAGGCAGTTTCCTTGAAATCCCTCCATCTGAGAACTGGAGCCCTGGTTTGGAGAGCTTACTGCTGAGCCACGTTTGCTTGTGTCTTAAGGAGGGGCCTGGAGAGCAGTGGCAGGATTTGCTCCAGCTAGTTAGCCATGTGGCAGTGCTGCTCCTGCTGCAATAGGATTCCTTCACCATTACGTTTCTTCTGCTGGGCTCCACAAGCCGTTCAGCTCTCAGAATCTATGCTTAAAATTATGAGGTCTCAAAAAAAGGAGAAAAGCCACATTCTGCCCTCCCCTCCATAGTTTGAACATGAGATATTTGCAGTAGCCACACAGCTCCCATTGGGTAGGTGGGGGGACTGTTGCATTAAATTAAGCCCAAAGCAGTCTCTGCCTCTCCCCATAATGGGCTGCAAGTGCTCTGACGCTGTGCCTGCAGTACCTAGAAAGCACATGGCAAGCTCTGTGTGCTTGACCTGGGAAGCCAAGTTCCCCCAGGGCCCGGGTGGAGTTGGGTTCTGGGGAAGATTCACAATTCACAACATGATGAGTGGGGGTTTCCTACTCTGGCTAATAAGGCAAAAGTTGGAAAAAAGTTTGCATGAGGTTTTTTTCCTTCCTATGTGGTAGTAGGATTAATGCACTGAAATCACATCCTGGATTTAACCTCCAGTGGCTGTCTCCTTGGGACTGAGTAGTTGACTTATGCTTTTCTTTTCTGACATGGGAGCTGCTGCTAGATGTGCAGATTAACTCTAGATATTTCTGCCTATTCCTGGGCAGTGGTGATGTCTCAGAAGGGTCAGCCTATATTTTATAATGTGTCAGACATGCACTGAAGCAAGGTCATATTTTAATCTATGAAAGACAAATTAAACACAAACAATTAATCTGTCAGAAATTTATTGTTTCTCTATATTCCATAGTTTGATAAAAGCTTTTAAATCAACACATCCATATGTGAACTAGATGTGTCATAAATGTGCAGAAGCCAGTGTTTCATATAATGGTAAAATACTTGTAGATGAATGACACCTTCCTAAGTTTTTTTTTTTAGAGGGAGGAGAAAAACTTTTTTTTTCTCTGCAAATTCTTTTGACTGGCAAGACTGAATTAAAAAAACCTAAAGACCCAGTCAATTTTTTCTCTGATTCTAGTAAATATTTAAAATTTATTTCATTAATGTCTCATGGTTATGTGTTCACTCTGTACTCGGCTGCTTCCACACACCATTAAGATTCTGAGAAAACATAGAAATACATTACAGAAAGTCTTTACAGGCTGACAAATTAAAAATTTATACTTATGGAACCAACACAGATCTAAAGTTTATCCACTTAAGTAAAAGAAAAAAAAGTAGAGGAGGATTTTTTGTGATTTTTTTCCCCCCCAAAGTGTCTTCTTTGATATGCAGATGATACTAGGAGCAATTGATGCAGCATGTTGCTACTTTCACCTGTGGGTCCCCATGTGTTCTATCTGGCTAAATCATATGGGGTTTACTGCTTTTAGTTTTTCCAGAATTTCTCTGTTATGAGGACGGGTGAAACAGTTTGAATAAAAGGCTAAAAAAATGAATTCTTTACTATTTCTGTAATACCTATACATTCTGCTTTTTGTGTGAGGTTTCCTTTTCATCTGACATCTGTATCTGTGTATTGACAGCGTGAAGCATGGCAGGTTTAGTGGATTTTAAGGACAAACTATTTGAAGGACCTGGTGCTGCTCCTACTTATGGTACGGTTGCATCTGATGGTCTGAGCTGGTCTGACATCTCAACAACTGCCAAAAAATGAGATTCCATTCCCATGTGGTCCTGACTGTGTAGTCCCTTATGAGATGACAACAGTTTGAGCTCTCATCAAACTTTTGGTGAACAAGCTAAGTAAAAGGAACCAGCTGAAAACCAGCTGAAACCCACTATTTTTATTTTTGTACTTGTTTTTGAGCAGCTTAGTGAGATGATATTCCTCACAAAGTCATCAGACAAACATTGTACTGCAAAACTGCCCTTTCAAGCTGTGAGTTCGCAGCTTCAACCAGCTCACCATTTAAATGTTCACTTTTATTTCATATTACTTAATTTGCATTTCCAAAAATCAGACTAAAAATTATTACATTTTAGTCTGGGATTTCTTACTGGAATCCCTACTTATGAACTTTCCATCTTCATTTTACATATACAAAATCTTCTACTCAATGTGTCACCTTCCTATCCCTTTGCTACTTCTTTTGTATTAAAATTAATCAAAGCTAACCTGTACTAAGGTCTTCTCTTTTGAGAAAGATTATGTTATTGGGAACTTTTCCTTTCCATTTTTCTCCAAACACAGCTTCACTCCACCATTCTTTCTAGGACAAATGAAAATTTCTCTTGTTTGGTGTTCACTAGTTTTCAGTCTTTTTGAATTCTTCCTAGGAATACAGAAATGCAGTCACAAACAAAGGAACAAAAACAAAAATAAAGATCCTATATGAAATAGAACTGACCTACAATGAAACCCATTAAGCTGTGTTGGACTTTAAATGAAGCTTACTGAAGAGTTCCCTAAGCAGGTTGCCATAGGTCTGATTTTTACTGTTTGCTTAGTTGATGGTGAACGTAAAAAAGGAAGCACCATTTTTCTAAATAGTTCCCAATCTACTTTGACTAGTCATTTAGGTAACAAATAAAAGAAGAGGAAGGATTATCCTATAGTTAGAAACAGTGAAATGTGGGTCTTATTCCTGGATAACTATGGATTTCTTGACTGGATGTGCAGCTTCTGTGACTTACAGTTATTTCATTTGTATTCCTGGCTGTAGCTTCTCCCAAAAGCTACAGCTCTACTTTGCAAGAGCCAGGTGCTGCTGGGCTGATTTGCAGGGTGCTTTTACTTCTCTCAGTGCTGTCTGTCCCAAATCATAGAGGAAGGGCTTGGTTTCAGTTTAAGTGCAAGAGAGTTTAGCCCCCTGGAGATGAACTTTGTTGAGCCTGTTGCCCACAGGCCCAGGCAAGAGACCTTGCTCCCTATACCTGCTAATATAGGTGCTACTACAGACTATTAGTAGGAAACATAGGACATCAGAATATGACCCAAATTTTGCCTCTCTTCCACAAGTTAAATACTCCATTGTGCTTATTTAGGAGCTTATGTGAAACTGGGATCTCCAGGACAAAACTGTATGATGACACCTTAGTGCATCCTTAGTATAATTTCATCATTCTTGCATTCAAAATGTATGAGGAATTGCTGAATCTGCAGAATCAGTCTTGTGAGATAAAATGCTGAAGCAATCTAAGACATGATTTTCTCCATTTTTCAGTTTATTCATGCTGCAGCATGAGACGTTACCTACTTAAATGGGAAAATGTAGCTTGTTCTGGAACAGGAAATTGTTTGGTAAGGAATTTTCTGCTTACTGAGTTATTTTTATTTGAAAGGCTTTTCACACATACAAACATACGATGAACATATATGTATGGATGTGCAAACACACACACATACACATCACATGGTATTCCCAGCTTCTGTACTTATAAATATATATAAATGATCCTCTTAAATGCAAAACTTACCAATCTGATGAACATGAACATGAACTCTTTTCTGAATTGAATAATGTTTAAGGTCTCTTTTTTTTGGCATTACAAAGAAGTTCACATATAATTATAGAACTGAATCCTATGGCTAAAGTGGAGACCCTATTTTTCCTATGCAAAAGAGTTGATTGGACACAGAGGAAGGGAAAGGGAAGAAAATTCTAGAAATACAAGTCCCCAGAAATGTAGCACCACATTATTAGTAGATTTAGCTGCACTTCTCTCAGTGGAGCTGCATCTATTTACCCCAGTCAAGTCCCAGACCCAGACTCACTTCCACTGCTGCTCTTTGAATCCATGCCAGAGTGAGGTATAATTTAAACCAGAAACAGATGTGGGTGACTGTGGCTGAGCTGCAGAATATATAAAGGCTCCATGCGTGTTAATTTTCCAGGCATTTGTAACAGGATTGCTGAAATAACTGTAAAATCTTGTAGCTAATGGACCTTGAATGGTGAGAAAGGCTTCTCCTTCGTTTGCTGCAAATTATCTTTCATTTCTGCCTTCCCTGTTCAGATTGCACCAGGTTTATTTTGAATTGTTTTCAGCCTTTTCTGCTAAGGATCATGGGAGAGCAAAGCTAAGTGATTGCAAATGTTTCTGCGGTAATAATTTCCACTGGAGAAGCCAGCTGGATCATCCCCCGTATACTGGCTGAAACTTCTGTCCTTTTCTTTTCAAAAAAATAAAAATGTGCTGGGATAAATATTTTAATTTGTATAAATACAGTCCTGAAAATGCAGGGTATAGGGATATAGGAATGCATAAAGTGAGCATTCCTTGAAGCAGAGAAGCACCAGAGTAAGAATTCTTTTTCAGCTCACTGTGGTTTTGGAAGGCAGACCAAAAGAAAAACGAGAGGTTTCCAGAAAAAACAGACTTATGGGCCAAACTAAGCAAAATACTTAAAGTGAGCAAAGCAAAGCTCTGTCTGCTAACAGTTCGTAGCAAGGGAATGTATTTTCTTTACCAGCCTCCTACCCCAGGAACTTTGTCTTAACATCAAATAAAAAACACAATAGGAATAAACAGATTTCTGGTGATGCACTGCTTTGCAAAACCAGACTATTCCAAAGCTAAAATAATGACTCTTTTCAGAGTCCATTTTTAATGGAAGGTTTGCTCCTGTGGTTCACTTATGAATTAAGACTAGATCACTGTACATAACTGTGATCATTCTATCATATTTCTTGTGATTTTTTTCCAAAGAAATAATCTTTCTTTAATAAGAATGGGTGTAGTGGCATTTACTTCTTGTAAAACTTCAGGAGTAAGTAGAATGTTTAGGAAGATTCAGAAGTCCTCGCTATTTTTTTTTCCTGTGATATTTGTTCAGTCTGAAATGAAGGTGAAGAGAGAGTCCAGTTTCCCCACTGCAAGAATTTCCATGGCTGTATTTCCTGCTGAGTCCTCACAGCGCACAGTGGCTTCTGCAGCTTTAATACTAAAATCTTAAGCAGCATAGCTGCCCACTTGTTCATTATTCCATTTCTCTTCACCATTACAGAGCAGTTCTGCAGGGGCTGTCAAACGGACTGAGCTTGCAATCGAGACATTCAGCCCCTGAAGTTACCGATCCATCTTTTATGTTGAAATTTGCTTCCTGGGCATGGCACCAGCACTGTGCCCAACTTGCCACGTATGTCCCATCTCCATGTGGATTGTAGGAATGTGAAGAAGTTATTTTGGCTCCCTGTGCTTGTGGAAGTGTAGTGGTGTCACTGGTGGTTTGCAGACTAGTTTTGCATCAGAAAAGAGCATTCATCTCTCTATGTTTATAGCACAAAAAAAGGAAATGCCTCCAAATTTCTGAAAAATTTCCTTAAGAATGTGCTATTCTTCAGAGGTGACATATACAGTGTATGTTGGTGGGAAGGCTGAGATAGTTCTGTATTCTGTTTCTTACTGGACTGTTCAAAGCAATGGCTAACGAGACAGACTGGGTATGTTCCCAACAAAAATGTCCTAATGCTCTTCCATAGTAGAAGTGCCTAATTCTTCAAAATAATATCAGATCATTGCAGATGAAGTGAGGAGAAGGTTGAAGAAGGCATTTTTCAGGACTCTGAGGCCACTGATAAGCCTGAATGATGACCAATCTCACCCTGGGGCCTCCACCCTCACCCATGATTTCAGGAGTCCCCTTTCAGCACAGCCTTGGGCCATGAGTCCTTACCTGAGTTATGCTGTAGGTGTTCCCTCTTCAGCCCTGCTTCTGGCCCTGCCTCCTGGATATACTTGGGCCCTGAGCAGTAGGCAACTTGTGTCTGCAAGAACTTTTGACCCACAATTCAGCCTTGTCTCTGACCTGTCTCCTATTGCTTGTGACAGGACTTCCTAGAAGGACCGTGTACCTGATTCCATGTATGCTGAATTTCCAGCTCTTGATGGACCCCCTTGTCAGCACCTGACTCTGTGGTGTTGTAGTCATCCACTCCCACCCTTGTGGAAACTGTTATTAGACAAGCTTTAAAACATTTCTAATTAATATTTGATTGTGGAATAAAAAAAAAGCAAAACAAGCTTGAGTGGTAGGTTTGAGAGTAGTTCCAGGAGAACTGTCATAGTGTGATGTCTCAGAATATTTTACTTTAGTTAGCTAAGGAAGCAAGGATATATCTGTACGTAGAAAAAAAAATGATCATAAGCTATTTGGGGAAAAAAGGAATTCCTTTACTGAGGTACCACATCTCAGATGATGTCTAGAAATGAACACACACAAACTAAAGACTCCCATGATACCCTGCATTGTAAATAAACCATCCTTTGAGTTCTGCTGAAATTCAGTGTTGTGCAACTATATACTCACTAGTTAAGTGCACTCTATTTCATCTTTTTATGGAACCTGTGTCTTCCCATTACACATACATCTCTTTTTTTGCTGTTAACTTCAGTTTCCTTCTGTAGTGAGAAATACAGAAAGTCCTAAAGAAGCCAAGTATTTTAGAAGAATGTCATGACACCTATTTATCATCCTGCTAATTACTAGACAGTTTTGAAATAATTGGATAAAATCAGAAATGCAAGAAATTTTTTATTTTTGACTGTGAAACTGATTTTTTTTTTCTCAGCAGGAATTCTACCTGGTCATCAGTTGTTCTAAAACTGATATGAAAAATAAGTTAAAGAGAATGCTGTTTGAGTGAGTTCATTTTCCATACCAACCTGGAGCTGACCAGTGAAGACATCAGTGTGTCTGGATGGCAAGAGGAAGTGTGTTTGCAAAGTGTTTGTGTGCTACTAGAATTGAAGTGACGAGCTCTCAGGTGTGAAAGTCAGAGAGGGTAGCAACGTACAGCTATAGCAATTGAACCCTTCACAGCCTCCAGGAGCCCCACTTTCAGAGCAAAGCTAAAGGTTCTGAAATGGGGAATTCCCTGCAGTGGTGAGGGTTCACTCCAGGCAAATCCCCATCCACAGAGAAATAAAAGTTCATGATGCTTAGCAGTACACTTGGCTCCCCAGTCATAAGTGGCTTCAATTTACGGATTAATGGCATTGTAGAGCCTCCAGCTGAGAAAAGTCAATATAAACGTGGGACCCTCTCCTCCATTTCATAGCCATAAAAGCAGCAGTCACATGTTAGAGCTGAAATTCATGCAGGGCCTTTCTCATTAACCTAGAAACTGTAGCCAACTGGATGCAATAGCCTGAGAGATATGCTTCAATATATGAACAAAACCCTATGGAAGTAATGACCATGTTTCAGCCTGCTTCATTTAGCTTGCTTTCTCAAAGTGGTTTTTTTTTCTAAAGAAAAAAATTTCCGTATTTTTTTGCAAGTTCTCATGATGCTGTTATCTTTTCTGCCTTAGATAGAGAGAAAGAAAATATTTAAGCTGCATTTATTATTGTTATTACTAGTTTGAACTATAGAGAGAAAGACCAAGCAGGAAGTCATAGGAAAAAATTTTAGCCTGGCAATTTAGGGGTGAACTGTGGTATCAGTGCTAGCCAGGGTCTGGGCTCCTTGGACAAACTGTGTCTGCAGGAAAGCAGAGCAGGTGCCACCACTCTGCCACTGTCCAGGCACTCTGAGTCCTTTGGTCTCCAGTCTTGGGCTTGTTTCTTTGGCAAACCAGAGCGAGTCCCATTTCTGCAGCTCCAACTACACTAATGACCCTGGCACCAGCAGGGTCATTAGCAGGAGCAGGTGGAAAAGAATGGATGAAAAGACAGAGAAATTTTAATGCTTGAATTCATCATTCCTGTTGAACTGATACTATATATTTTTTTTCTTTCAAAGAAAAATGGTTTTATTTTGCCAGAAGGACAGTAAAATAGTTTTGTTTGGATAATGTCTGGTTTACAACAGGAACAAAGGCATGAAAATTCCGTGTATATGGTGTAGAAGATTTAATTTTAAAATTTAACAATAAATGTAACATACTGAAAAAAATAGGTTAATGAATTGTATTAAAGCCACATGCCATGAATTAAGGTGTAAAGAAAATCCAAGTAAAAAAGGCTACTTGGGAGGCCCGTACAGAATGTTGTTCATATTAATTAGAGTGACTGGAAGTCTAAACAATTGCATCTTACTTTTGTCAAGTAAACTAAGAAAGAAATGTTGTGAACACCTAAGGTACTGCCAGACTGTGGTGCACACAAGGAACTGATATTCTTCATCCAGTGGGTTGGTGTTTAAAGCAAATGCTTGCAAGGTCAGAGACTTAAATCCTTCCTGGTTTTTTATTTCTCAGAAGGAAACTCACCTTTCAGAAGAGAGGGTTTCTCTGCTAATGTGAAACTGATTGAAGGTTGTTCAGTCTGGGAGTTACTAATCAGAGCCATAATTCAGAAGGTAGATATCCACCCTTCGTTTTCTTTCCTTACAGCAACAACACAAAGCCTTTACATACGCAAGTGCGGGTGGGTTTGCAGTCCTGTTGGACAGGGAAAGAAAAGGACAGGGAGGATTCCCAGCTGGGCAGAAACATCCTGTGCTACAACATCTCACATTCTGCATCCAGAGGCCAGCAATCCTCCTCACTTCCACCAGCCCAACCAATTCCAAGTCTGGGGTTTTCTCCATTGTCTTTGGACTCAAAGACTGCACATATTTCTTCCATGTGTCGCTGCCCAGCAGAAGGAACCCAAGCCCCAGAGGACTGAAGAGATGGGGCTTGCCTTCAGCTGGTATGGGACATGGCTTGAGTCTAGTTTTTCTGATTCAGCACTGAGCATTCAAATGTCTGGGTACACCACTGCCCCAGTGAAGAAGGAATGTAATTTGGTCAGAAAAAGAAAGGAACATTCCAAAAGATCATGCCTGCACCTGAGGAAATTCCCAGATTTCTTATAATGGATCAGAAGAGTACGTTAATGTTCCCCTCACCACAGGTTAAATATGTGTTATACTGATTTCCATTACATTCATTGCAGGCACAGGTAATCACTGCATTTCTCTTTGTGTCATCCTGCAAAACGTTCTTCAGACCATCAGAAGCACACATAACTGTTATGCTTAATGGAACATATAGCTTTAAATCCAGTTGATTTAATTTCAGGCAGTCAATTTACATATAAACTGTGCAATAAGTTCGAAGTATGCAGATGAGTTAGTGTATTGGTTGAGTAGAAGTTCTGCCGAATTTAGAAATTCACAGTGATTTTATAGGGAAGTAGAAAGAAACAACTGAGTATAAACAGTTTCTGTGGAACTCATGATACAATCTAACCATGTATTTGAAAGATCACTTTAGAGATAATGTGGCATTTTGATCTCTATTCAGTTGTGGAGTCAGAGGACCCTGTGGACTTCATTACATGCCTGTGGTAAAGCTTCTGGGTTGAAATCCTGGGTCCTACTGAAGCCAGTTGTTTACCCTGCAAACAGGTGAATATAGGCTACTCCAGTTTGACCCTGCTGTATTACCAGGGGCTGCACAGTAACTTCCCTTAGCATCAGCAGAAAGGAGACCAAAAGGCTTTTTTGATGAACTTTTGGACCAATTTGACTGACCTAAATTGAACCAGAAAGGGAACAAACCCCTGCTTCTTTGATCTCTGCTACCTAATTGGAGTTATTAATGCATTTTATCTTCCTTACTGTGTAAAAAGGTGGAAAGAAGTAAGAAGCTGGGATTTTAAATTTTTTTTTCTTTTTTTTTTTACGTCCAAATGTTTTTTAACTCTCCAGTGGGGAAAATCAGGAAGTGTGAAGAAATACATTGCTAACAATGGGCTATTATGAGTGGAGAACTAAAAATGGTGTGAGGCAATATTACATTAGTGAATCAAAATTTCAATTTCCTACAGAAAATTGCAGCTAGTCTAAAACAATCTGCCCAGAGCTGTGTTAAGTATCCAAAAACATTTCTGAAAAGAAAAGAATACCAGTTTGTTTGACTCTGAATATTTCCCACACATTTTTAATTCTTCCAATATTTTGAATTTGGGTGCTTGACTTAAAACACTCTTTTAATTTATGCTATAATAAATATAATATGTTTTATTTCTTTATTAACAACAAAAATCATATAAGTTGGATAAACAGTTTCAGAAGGACTGTACAGATGGTAGCTTGCCTGTGCTAAACGTTAAGTAAACAAACATACCATCTCTTTTTCCGGTCTGAACTGTAGGTGTTTTTAAGCACCTACTTCAGGAGAGGCTTTGCTGAGGTTGCACAGATCCCACAGTATCACTAAGGCCAACGAAAATAGTTCAGGCTGAATGAACCAGTCATTGACATGATGAGCTTTTTAAGCTGTCCACACAGAGCCTAACCACATGAGGGACTAGAAACCACCAGCATAGCCACCTGTGGAGGTCATTAACGAGCCAGATGTTGTTCCAGAAAAAGAAATACTTCCTCTACCCTGGCATCTGAGCCTCTGGCATGCAGATCTCTATCAGAGGTGGAGTATTGATGTAATGGAGTTGGATGGCTGCTGTCTTGCCATGACACTGCAGCCACCTCATGCCACTTTGATTTTTGCCATAAAATAGATATCGGTGCACTAAGGTCATATCAGCGTTCAGCACATGAACATGGATGTGTATATTGTAAGTATATAATACAGAGCGATTAGACATCAGTTGGATTTGTGCACACATTTCATTCTACAAATCAAATAATCACAATATTTTTATGGTAAATAATGTGTAAATTATTCAGTCATATCCATTCAGGAAAATGGGAAATTGCCTCTGTTCCCCATGTGAGGAGATTATGTTTACATGATTCAAAAGTGCACTTGGAATAGAGAGAAGAGATAACTGAACATCAGTCGCCAACTGAGAAAAGTCCATAATTCTATTTATTTTCTAGATGATGCAACACTTATCTGTGTAGTTGTATTTATGGTTTCCTTTAAGATTTTCAAAAATATTTGAAAAATGGTACTTGAATACATTAATTTCCACCTTCAAACATCTAAATCAACTTGCTTCTGTCTAGATAAAACATACTTTTTGGGGAAACATCACTTGTTTCTTACATTTTTCTCTGAATTCTGCTATTTGTTTCTCATTTTTGCTCCCAGCATAAGCTTTTTATTGTCCCTAAGTCGTTATATGTCCCTCTTTTTTTCTGCATGTTTCAACATCCCAGATCAAGTACATGTGATAATAAATCTTAATAATCAGCATATGATGCCAGCTCTGATAGTTCCAAGGATGGTTTTTACAGCAGACACTTCAGCAGGCTCTTCCATCCTCAAACACATCATGTCTGAGATAGGTAGAGCCATGGCTCTATGAACACACACTCTGATTTCAGATATATGGTTAAATAGGTGTAAAAAGGTGCACGAATCAAAGGTTTTCTTTAATTCATACTTCGCTGCTTTTAAAGCTGAGCAGATAAATGGGATGCTCATACTTGTGCTGTTATCCCTACAGGGAGTGTCCATACAGGTGGTCACTGCTTGCTTGGCCTTGCTAATACAGTAATGAATTTTTCCTGGATCACCTCTTCATAGTTCATAGAATTGCTAATATACTTCAGTGTTTATAAATGAACCCACTCTGTTAAAAAACTACCCAATGGGCCCAAACCCAGGTAAGGTGTCTCATACATGTGGCTCAAAGTCCCTCACCCAACCTCTAGAACAAAAAGCCTTGAGTTTCCTGTATGCTGGCTACTCAGAATGTGAGCACAGTGGAACCAAAGCCAGCTAAGAATGACATTTATGTGTTCATGGCAGTCATAACATCATACAGACATTCGTGAATTAATTCTGGAACCAAAAGCCATCGGGACCTGGGGCTCCTTAGGGTAGAGGGAGCACTGGCTCTCTCTGTCTGTTGGGCTTTGACTCCCAAGTCAGGTCAGGTACATGGATGTGAAACTGTACTGCATGGTCCTGATATATCCTCAGTCTCTCTGTGCCTCAGTTTTTCCCTGATTCACGGAAAAGCGGACTGAGAGGCTTTTGGATATAGAGGTTGGAGGTTCCTAGTATGCTAAAAGGAATTAGGCACTTTGTTGTAAACAGAGGTTTAAATTGTGTACCATCCCCCGCTGAGATGTGAGGGGCAGAAGGGCAGATATTAGCAGGCATTTGGGCAGTTTTGTGCCTTGAATCACTTCTGTGGTGCATTTCAACTCTGCAGTGACTGAAGAGCACTGTGCTGGGCTCTGCTCCTGCTGATGTGGCACCAGAATTTCCAAGTTCGTCAAGTAGAAGGTATTCCTGCTACCTCCGCCTCCTTTTGTGCTGGAGCCCTTCAGACGTGGCAGCCTCCTGAACCGCTTCCCAATTATATGGTATGCATGCTGTACGTCCCCTGTGACCATCAGGGCAAGAGGAGAGTCAACAATTCCAAATTAAGAGCCACAGAGCACAAAAAAGCCCAAACAAAAACAAAATTAAAAAAAACCACCCAAAAATTGAGCAGTGAGGAAGAAAAACAAAGACTTTCTGTTCTTATTTTTCTCCTCACAGAAAAGTTTTGTAGCGGCACAGCCTGATACACTGACACTGAGAATTGCTAGATCTCAGGATCTGAGATTTTTTTTACTGCAGTTCCTCACTAACATTAAAAAAATGCTGTTATGATTTGACTAAAGCTTGCAAGATCAAGACATTTGCAGGGGAAATTTTCAGCCTTTTTTGCCTGCTCTTTCTGAAAGAGGAGAATCTGGGAGGCAAGATGACTCACTCCATGGGACTTTTAATTTTAAAGTGTATGGAGCTGCAGTGAGTGAGGCCAGGCTGTGGAACACCCGGAGACTTGAAGGGTTTTATTACCCCTTTCCACGTCATCCTGCATTTCTCAAATCCTTGGAAGAAATATTCAAGCAGAGCAGGGGGGAAGGGAATCCTTTGCTTTTTGACCTGCAAGTTTTCTTGTTAAAGCATTTGCATCTTTAACCCACAAGCATAAATTTTGTCAACATTCCTTCCCATGGTATTTCTGCATCCTATGTGTTTGTTTGGAACACCAGAGAATTTAACATTTTCCTTCTCACCATGCAAAAGGACATTTTGCTCTCTCATAGCTGCCTGTGCTTTACTATTGTGGGTTAGAAGTTGCCCTATCACCTCTGAAGCTTTCCATTTTTAAATGCAAAGATACTTGGGTGTAAAAAAACAATACTAGGGAGGTACCAGTATTTCTGAAAAATCACAAAAAGGGGAGGGCAGTTCTCAGTTCCATACCTTGAATAGGATGCAGTTTGTCACTGAGCCCATGAAGTAAATAACAAGCAATCTGCAGCTAAGCATAGAGATGCATTTGCTTGCGTTTCTCCTCGGAAAGCACATGGAGCCGGAGCTGCATTCTCCTCTGCAGCACTTGGAAGAGCAGTTTTAATAAATGGCAAATGTCTAAACTTCCCTGCTCTCCCCCTTTATGCCTACAAAAGCTTCCCTGCTCCTTGCCACAACATAAACCTCGTATGCTGCATTATTTTTTTAACTTAATCTGAGCTGATTCGCATATCTGCAACAAAAGAGTGAAAAAATAAACTGTAGAACGCAGTTCTGGAACTGTGGAACTGGAGGACGGAGGCAGGGCTTCAAACAGTCTGTGCACAGTAAGATAAAAAGAATCTTATGGGGAATCTCTGCTAGGAGAGGCTGGCTTGTTTCACTTCATGACGTGTCAGGAAGATACAAATGACAAACCATATCCAGGCTGAACACAAAGCCTGGGCAAAATCTAGAAATAGCCTTTGTTAAACTGCCCCCTGGATCTTGAGGAGGAGGTGCACCAGGGCTCAAGACCATGTAAACTAAGGGGGAATCTAATATTTATGTGCCTTAAATTATTGAGATTTTAGAAAATATGAAATCACCATTGAAAAATGAGAGAACAATATTGTAAAATAATTTTTAGAAACTTTTTTAAATCAAAAGAATGCTAAAGAGTTTTCTACTTTTTGAAAGTTTAGTAAATGCCATTTTACATGTCTTGAAAAGTTTTTCATACTGCTTTTCATTTCTGATAGTTTTGGTGGTCAGCATTCTTACTAAAAACACCTATTTTACTTAAAAATAAAGGCTTTTAATATTCTTTTTTTTAATTGCTCTTTTTTAAAAAAACCTTTCAGTATGATACATGGGGGGAGGGGTTTGATAAACAATAATCTTTTAAATTTGTAAGCAAAACCGTTACTGAAATGTTTAAAAATACCTGGTATTACAGTAAAACTGATTAATCATCAGGGAGATTTTCTGAGTTGAAAAAACTTATTTAAAAAAAAAGTTTACATGAAAAATTTTAAAAAACTCTTTCCAGCAGTAGCAAGTACCACTTCACAGAGTCAGGTATGTTGATCAGGATCTCTGGAAGTCAGTTAATTCAATTTCCTGCTGGAACCAGCAGAGTTGCCAATCAGGTCAGCTAAGAGGAAAAAGGTAACTCATATCCTGGGGCTGTTACTTTTTTGTCTCTGGGATGAGATTTCCCACTAGGCTCTTCCCAAAGAAAGGGCAAATGAATAGGGAATGAAGATATTAAGAAAAATTTTGCAAGAACATCTGCCAAAAATAAATCTGCATGACATAAATGACTCTCCCTCTATATGTAGTCTACATTGCATCACTGCACTTAATTCTTACAGTTTTGGGGAGGGGGAACCCTATTAATGAGAAATCACTGAAGGTAGAATTCAAAAACGATGAAGAAAAAATGTAGTTGGAGACAAGTTTTAGATATTAGGTTTGGATAAGTAGTCGTGCAGTGGCACAGTCCTAGACAATGTCATAAATATGGTGTCCTAGAAATAGTCTTTCATTAAAAATGTTTGATTCAGGGCATTTTTTTTAATGTCAAAAGAGCTCTGTGTGAGTTCTGCTCTGCACAAGATTCTCAGGGCATGTTTCAACAGAACAGGAAAGCATTTAAGTGTGACACCACAGTGGGGGCAGGAGCTGAAAGCCACTATCATTAGGATTCAGAGTGATCTTGACAACTTGGAGAAAGGGAGCAAACCCATGGAATTCAATAAAAACAAACACTAGCAAAATAAGTCTAGGAAGGAAAGCAAACAGGTACACAAATATACAATGAATAGGTAACCTAGGTGGGTGATAATACCTCAGAGAAGGATCTGGAGGATACAAAGGAGGTTAAAGTGAGTGTGAGTCAATGGCACAGCCTCTTTGCAGCTTTACCTGTGTCATTCAGATGTATGTTAATAAAAACATTGTGTGTAAGCAGTTAAATAACATTTTTCCACAATCATGGGGTCTCAGCTTTTTTCACTCTTGAGATGCATAGGGGACAAATTGGAGAGCCCAAGAGTGAGAGCAAGCAAAGGAGCAAGCAGTCATTTAACAAGGTAGAGAAGAGGTTTAACAAATTCATTTTGAGGAAATTAAGATTGAATGGACATATAATCTGCATTCTCTTAGCATATCAAAGGTTGCTCACACTTCATTTGGGGCAGAACAAGCAAGTCTTTCATTCTTCAGAAGACAAAAAACTTGGATTATCTATTAGAGAAAAACTTTCTGCGAATGGTAGTTACCTACTGCCACTCTTGAGGCAGAAATTATTTCCCTAGAAGTTTTAAAAAGATATGAGTCAGCATTCATCTAGAAATATTTGCCTTTGATTAGAAGTAAAGAGATAGATTAAGCTGCCTTTTTGATTTCTCAGCCCTGAATTTCTGTTATGTTTAACAGATTTAATTTCTTACATTTTAAATGGGCTTGCTGTTAAAAGAGTTATTCCAATGTCTGCCCAAAGAGCCCAGCATTGCACAACCTTGGCAGAAGCTGGGAACTTTTCATGACAACAGTAATGTTGGTGATCAGGGACTGAAGAATCTGGCAAAGAAGAGTGAATCTTAGAACCACGTGTCCAAAACAATTTACACCTATGCACATCAAAGGGCATGGTATGGATTTTCTGATGTGAAACTTCTGATTTTGCCTCAAAGCTGTCTGAAACTTTTCTGCCAAGTGTTCCTTGGATGTGCACAAAATTCCTACATCTGCCTTTACATCTGGGCCATGCTGGCTATGACTACAGTGGTGAAATTAAACATGGGGTCCTCTTGGGCACTATAAATGGTCTTTATAGTCAGAACGGTCCCTGGGCGGCTTTTGGGCCATGCCAGCCCATAGTCTGCCAGACAGTTGTGAGGTACTGTGCCTATTCCAGGTACCAGCCCCAAAATCATCCTTGTATCTAACACAGTGCTCAAAAAAGGTATCCTGGCCCAGAACCAGTACCTGACAACTCACCTGTGTGTACAGAATCCTTCTGGGCATGTCTGGTGTTCGGGTACAGACACACTTTGTCTTCATTGTGAACCCAAAGGTGTATCCTCATTTACATTTCTATGGGCAAAGATAATGTTTTTGCTTCACAGATATTGATACACTGTACGAGACAGTAGGTTCAAAGTCTTATAATTTAAATATAATAAAGAGTATATTTGACGAGGATTGTGGAATTATTAAACCAGTTCCTCAGGAGAGATCTGTGCCTATCACCTAGATTTCTTTTTAAATCCAGATTGGTGCTAGCAGTTGCAGAGGGAGGCAATGTTCTTTTCTTCTTACCAATTAAAATTTGTAATGTTCTCTGTACCATTTTAGATACTCTCATGGCAGAGAAATACAAGGAATTTTAATGTTCCTTTCATTAGTAAATGCTTTATTTAATAAAGAACTGTCACAGATCTCCTCTGTCTAATATAAACTCATTAACTGATGAAAAAGAAGGGATAAATCAAAATTGCTTTTCTTACCATTGATTTTGTTGTCCTGCGAGAGTTATTGGTCTTTGATTTGTGCTTGGTTAGTGTGCTGAATACTGAAATAGGTTCCTTCTCAGTACCTCATAACAGACAGATCCACCTATTCTACTACAAGTCTTAAAATGAAGCAAAAATTTTGTTGCAAAATTCCTTAGCTCAGTCTGGTTCTGGCCAACACTTAGAAAGTTTTTTAGAGAGAGCTTTCCCAAATACTCCCCTTCTCCCAGCTCATCAGGAGCAACTGGTTTTCCTTTTACATAAAATAATGTTACACAAGAATTTATAATCGAGAAGGTTGATTCTCAAAAAGTGTTTGCTGCTTGGAGACCATCGAGTCTACTACTGCTTAAAGTATCTTTGAAACACGAAGCAATTAGCCTCAGGGTAATTATGTATCTCGAGGAGTGTGCCAATGTGAACGTCATGAAGCTCAACAAGGCCAAGTCAAGGTGCTGCACCTGGACTGGGGCAACCCCAGGTACCAACACAGGATGGGGAATGAAGGGATTGAGAGCAGCCCTGCTGAGAAGGACTTGGAGGTGCTGGTGGATGAGAGGCTGGACATGACCAGCAATGTGCACTCACAGCCCAGAGGGCCAAACCAAACTGGGCTGCCCAAAAGCAGCGTGGCCAGCATTGAGAGGGAGGTTTTGCACCTCTGCTCTGGTGAGAGAGATCCCACCTCGAACACAGCACCCAGCTCTGGGGTCCCAGCAGAGGAAGGACATGGACCTGCTGGAGCAGACTCAGCGGAGGCCAACAAGATGATCAGAGGGATGGAGTACCTCTCCTATATGGAAGGGCTGAGAGAGTTGGGATTGTTCATCTTGGACAAGAGAAGGCTCTGGAATGACCTTATTGTGGCCCTCCAGTACTTAAAGGAGGTTTGAAAAGTGGAGACAGACTTTTCAGCAGGGTCTGCAGTGACAGGAGAAGGGTTGTAAAGTAAAAGAGGGTATATTCAGGTCAGATAGGAGGAAGAAACTTTTTATGATGAGAGTGAAGGAACACTGGACCAGGTTGCCTAGAGGAGTGGTGGATGGCCCATCCCTGGAAACATTCAAGGTCAGGTTGGATGGGGCTCTGAGCAACCCAATCTAGGTTGAAGGTGCCCCTGCTTATTGCAGAAACTCCATGGGGTTTTTGGTAGCCAATGAATTTCTTCCGGTGCAGAAGATGCAGCACCTAAACCCCAGACTTCTTGAGGCAGTCCAGAACTGATAAAAGGATATCTTCTTCACAAGATGTAGCAATACCTCTTCCTCCCTGGTCATGGATGGGAAAGCTGGAAGACACAGCAACTATGAGGTGGACATTTTGATGTGGACAACAATATTAGGGGAAGAAAGAATGTCTGAGTAGAGGAATGGTGGAATTCTATTAAAAGATATAGAATAATGCATCCTGAGTTTTATCCTTTGAAAAGGTAGGGCTGAGAGGGGCCTATGGAGGAGGCAGTGGTTTGCTGGCTTTCAAAGACAGAAGTTCTTAGCACTAATATGTTATTTTGTTCCAAAGTGAATAGACTACCTTACAAATACAATACTTGGCAGCCTTGCATGGGCATCAAACACACCACTGCAGAGGGGACTGCTGTTTTGCTCTCCAGCTTAGCAAATGCATCATGACTCTTGTGCCATCCCCTGTGTGTGTTTGAGGATGTTTTGACCCTACCTTACAAGGTGATTTCCATCTGCAGATCATAGAAATTTTTGATACTGTGGGTAAGCGCCATTGTCTCCATTTCACATGGGGGAAACTGATGCATTAAGAGGCAAGATGATTTACTTTAGATGGCTCAACAGGGCAGAGACAGACAACAGCACGAAAATTATTTTGTGTGGGGAGATTTAGGTTTGTAATGTTTTTTAGTTTATTCAACTTCATGGTATTTACATAAATATCAATAGACTCTATAGAATCTGCTTTCAAATCTTTCCCCATAAGGAGTATTTTTTTTCACTTTATATCAAAAATTTTCCTGGAGATTGAAGAGAGAAAGCAACAAGCATTTAATTTTCCAGCTCATCACACATTTATGTAACCAGAGTGAAATCTGTTTTCTGTTAAAAGAGAGGGGAGGGTAGAGTTTTT
>VXBC01009844.1:196306-225127 GCA_013399945.1 Ploceus nigricollis | reverse complement strand
TTTTTGTTAACAGACCCAAAAGTTGTCTGGAAACTGTGCCAAAACAATAGCATAAAAAGAAAGCATCTGGAAGTCATTAGGGAAGCTCGGAGTGGGCAGTGATTAAAGCAGGATGGAATTTCTACTTTTTTTTTCTTCCGTTAGTTTCTAAGCCAATCAAACACAGCACAACTTTAGAGCCAATCAAACTCCAACACTTTTTAAGTCTTATGAATATGCAACCAAGAAAACTTTCCCCTCATTTCCCTCCTGAAGGCAATTCCAATAAACCCTTCTATAATACCTCTGAACACAGTTCCCTGCACTATTTAGAAGCGTTCAAATAGCTTTACTTTTGCTCTGCCTACTTCTTTCTTAGATTAAAAACAACTGCTAGAATATTATGCTGGCATTGTTAAATACAGGGCTACAGCCTGGCATTAAACCCAAATCTCTATAGAGAATTAGAAGAATCAATTTATGAATGAAGATCTATCTTCTGTTGAACTTCTTCTGCTGACAGATCTGTTTACCTGTGGATAGCTGTTTTCCCCCTGCAGACATCAGTGCTGTGGGCCAGGCTGTTACAGTCTCCTCCCAATAGCTTCTGCCAATTTATGCCTTGAATGCAGTGATTATAGCCAGCTAAACAATGCCAGGGTCCTCCTGTCCTAACTAGCTGCAAACCCCTCATAGGACCTCCTTCTGCTTAGCAAATCTGGTGATGAAAAAGCTGAAGACTTCATCCTTTACTGTTCTGCTAAAGTCCCATTTTCTTCCCTTGCATCTTTAACTGTCTCTAGCAGGGAATCAAATGTACTGTAAGGTTAGAATGAGCTGCAGTCAAAAATATGAGAACCTGCTTTAGTCAACCAGTTTTCAAGGTAAGTGACATCATACAGAAACATCAATTGATCCCATTTCATCATCACAAACAGGATGACAGTAGACTCTGTTACTGGTACCTGAAAAGACCATGAAGAAAAGATCTCTTTCTTTGTATTTTCGTACGCAGGGGTTATACGATGTTCAACTGATGGAGGGGCTGTGCTGGCGACCTTGTGGTGCTCCACTTTGTCTGTAAAAGGAGAGGTGATATTGTTTTTCATGCTCTTGAATCTAAAAGATGGAAGCCAGTGAAAAACTGGAATGACCAGTACATTTACTGGTGTCAGTAGTGGCTTACAGTTCTGCTACTGGAGTGTCCTGTGGACTTGGCCAGACATTCAGCCCCTCATTCTACAAGTGTCTGTGGTCAGACAAGTATCTAGCAGATCACAGAGGTATTTTGATGTCCTTTTTTAACACTTGGATG
Organism: Ploceus nigricollis; assembly: GCA_013399945.1. Taxonomy (NCBI): domain Eukaryota; kingdom Metazoa; phylum Chordata; class Aves; order Passeriformes; family Ploceidae; genus Ploceus; species Ploceus nigricollis. Next base: position 223,833 of record VXBC01009844.1, on the reverse strand, counting down.
AGGCTTACACAAACCAAAGTGTTGCATGTGTGGATACATAAATATTACAGATATGAGAGTGCTACACGCCTAAGGCATATGCTGCCTGAAATGATTGCTGAACATTAATAATGAACAAATAAATACAGGTTGAACTCTGCACTGAAATTTATCTGTTAGTCCATAGCATAGTTTTATGCTTCTTATGGAGTAATCAATTTTCTTGTACCTTACAACACCTTAAAACTCTATACTAGAAAATAGGAAATCATATGAAGATGTCCATTCCTGCCATTTCCACCTGGCAAGAGCCCTACAGAGTGAAGAAGGACAGAAGGCTGTGGCCACCAGCCAAGCAATCAGCCTGTGCTTTGCCCTGTGCCTGCAGCAGCACAGAGGTGTTGCCTTGAGCACAGATGACCATTGTCCATGACTCATTCTGCTTTTCACCCTATGTCTCCTCAAGGAGTATGGGAAAACCATATATGGGGAATTTGCCTGGCATTTCTGTCAGAGAAACAAGTACTTTCAGCCTCCTACTGCCTTAAGTCAGTAAAATGTTGCTAACAGGAATTAACCTAGGTATTATTTTGGACTTGAGATCTCCATGTGTAAATGTATATACTTAGCCTAAGACAAGTGCTCTCCACTTTACAGCCCCCAACTTATTTTCTTGTTTGAACTTTGGAGCTGCTTATGTCTCATTTTCTTCTCCTAGTATTTCCTTTCTGTTTGGCAGTTTTCAGTTTTATGCAGAAACAGTGATGGTACTAAGGGGTCAGCTGTGAAACTATTGCTTCCTGCTGTGAGCAGCGTTAAAAATTGACCATCTGGGGCTGAAGAGGTTTTGCTTGAAACCAGGTGCAGATGCAGCAGAAAAATAAACAATATTTCCCTGTGCTTGCAATAGCACTGGGAAAAGGGTTTGTAAGAGCCTGTTTCTGTAACATTTCTCTTAATTTTCTAACAAAGCTCAAAAAGCAAGTGAAAGTATCCAAATGGGAAGAGATGTGAGAGGTACAACATGGGAGAAGCCTGAAAACACAGGGAAGAAAATTAACTCTGGTCACATGGGACCAACTCTGGATGTCTTTCTGCAAGACAGAATGTTGGACTCCTCTCTCCCATGACTAGCTCCACTGAAATCAGTAAGTTACTTAGTGAGAGGAGTGTGGGAATGGGTGAAGGAGGTAAGCCTCCCAAGACAAAGAGAATCACAGGTAAACAGACATTAATCATCATTATTCTGATTGAAATAGCTTTCCAAAGAAAAAGATTAGGAATACCTGCTTTCAGTTATTTGGTAAAATCTCCAAGAGCAGCAGTCATTAGCAGCACTTAAATTATAATGGATGAAAATGCTAGGTTTTCCAGTCATTGATATAAGAGAACTACAGCCTGAGGTGCGTGTGGGGATGTCAGATGTTAGAAGAAAACCATAAACATCTCCCATTTTTCTGCTCTGTAACTATAGAGATTTTATTTATTCCAACTTTCATTTCTAGTCCTTCTCATATAACTTTCATGTTCTTACTTATAGAGGTGAAATTCCCAGTAAAATTCATGTCTTTCTGTCAGCATACCCAAAGGAGGCAGAGAAAACATGTAATCAATGTAAATGATAGCTCCAGGAAGCTTATTAGCATAGTGCTCATTTATTCCCCCATTCTCTGTGCTTTGACCTTTCCCAAAGGAAATGGAATATGTTCTGAGGAAACAGAAAACATCTTTAAAACAGCTTCATGTGTATTGCCTTGACGGTATCATCCTGACCTTTGTAATCAGGTATCAGTGATCAAATGACGACACATTTTCCTCCATTTGAGCAGAGTTATCCAATTCCTTGGGGCCACACATGGAAACCACAAGAAACAATGGCCATTTGCCCATATAACCAGCAGTTCTGTCACCAGTTCAGAAATTAATTACTCTAGCTTACCCACTTTTCCACAGAGGTGAGATTTTCATGTCAGGAAAGAGGCACACTGGATGTGGGAACTGCTTTTCCAGTCTTGAAAAATCAAGGGGTTTCATGCCCTTCAAAGTGTGCAGACCAAAAATGGGAGAGAGAAATGAAAAAAGGTGATGCAGGAATAGGTGTGCAATCCAAAATAATTCCGTGGAGCTGGACATTTAGCTGTGATGTGGGAAACAAAGACCCAGATTCTTACCCAGGATCAAAACAAAGAGTTGGATATTGGAATTCATCACCCCAAATTCTTGTTTTCCTCTGTTAAATCATCCCTTTTCAGAAGGAAATGGCAGATTAGGGAATCAGCCAGTGATCAGCCCTTAATCTTCCCTCCTGTCACAGGATACAGGAAATAAGGAAATAAGGGAAAAGAAAATCAAGATGTTGAGACAAAGTGAGAGAAATTTTCTCTTCTGTGCATGTCTCTATAACAAATATAACCCTAAATTTCTAAGCAAAAATATTTTTACAGAAGGGTATTGGGAGAAATTCTAAGAGTATGGGAAGATGCTTGATGCACAGGAGAGGAGGTTTCATCCTAGATATTAGTAAGAGACTTTATGGATAAAAAAATGTTATGCAAAAAAGAAAGCTTTATCCTGTAAAGAATGGGAAGAAAAATGGAAGGGACAAAAATAAATACTTGGTCTTCCCTATTGTGAATGAACTGGAGGGAAAAAAACCCCATGAGACATATCTGAAAAATCTATAAGTTGAAGCACTTTATTTAAAACTGCAAGACAGAGAGATCTGGGGAAATCATGATGTCACAGGGTTTCTAATTTGAACCTCAAAGATGACCTAAAAGTACTGAGAGGAGTGGAGTGGAAAGGGAAAATTAGTTAGATCCTAAAAAACTGGTAAAGTGTCCTCCAACTATGCAATTGAGAGATGGTGGTACAAAAGAAGAAATGAGCTAATAATTAGTGAGAAAGAATGTGAAAGGCAGAGAATTACTTGTAAATCAGTATCTAGGTAAGTACTTTGCTCCATTTTTAGTTAAGAAGGTTATGTTTTTATTCGCTGAGCATTCATAAAAATTTCATAGTGGTACTAAAATTTAAAAAAACCCAACAAAACCCCAAGAAATGAATAAAATCCAGGTTATTTGCACTGTTAATTTTCTGGGCCTATCTTGTTGTGACACCTAATTTCATAGTGAAGCTTCCCAGATCTGTACAGACCATTCCATAAAACTGCTGCCAATATTTCATTGGAATTGAATATAACCCAGTACTTGGTAAAGAAGAAATATTCATAGACCACCTGGATTTAGCCAGGAGTCTGCTAACAAAGTTTTAAGAGTTTTCTGAAGTCAGCCATTTAACATAAAGGTGGCATAGATATAGAAAGCACAACAGAAGCCTGATCCTTTCACATAACCCTTTCACATCCCTGAAGGTGTCCACTTGTTTAAAACAAAACATATCCCCAGATCCTAATTTAAAATATGGACTTTAGCACACAGTGTGTGAGCAGCACTGATGAACAGGTACAAGAAGAGGCCTTGTCTGTAGCAATTTGTTTTCCCTATGGCAATATTCTCCCTGTGACAGTAGACCTTCATGTAATTTCAAGCAGTGTCTTTCTGTCTTGATAATAAATGCACTCTGCTCTTTCTGGAGAGGACCTGCTGTTGTTCTCACCACCCCATATATATACAAGGCTCCTTGGATAAGTCTTGGTGGCCAAAACGAAAAGGATGCCCTGTTGAGAGTATTGCAAATAAGCATTGTAGTGTGCTGACTTTGGCTCACTCATTTCCCATTCCACCCTAACATTTATAAATTAAATTCCTATTTTCAGATTTCCAGAGACTGTTCTGAAGTTTGATTCCTTTAATTATGGCTTGAAGTAGAGGGTAGTGGATTCCAAGAAACCAATAATTACCTGCAGCATGTTATTACAGAGAGACTTGTGGAGAGCTGCAGCTTTTGTGCAACTCCATGAGACACAACAAGAAGAAACTGCTGAAGATGGATCCAGCTAGGCTGCAAATAAAGCAGTCTCAGAATATGAGTCCTCTTTCAGTACCATAGCTAGTATAAAAAAATTAAATTGCAGCTAGAACTGCCATTTGAAAGCCTCACAAGCTAAATAAGGAGTGATTTTCATCAATGAAAGGAAGATGAGGAATTAAATATATTTATTTTTAAGACTATCACATATATACTTGTCAGCTATATTGTTTTTCATATAGGGAAAATATTTTCAGCAGTCAAAAAAACCTGAAAATTCAATAGGAAATACTTCCCTTAGACAGGTCATGTGGGGTGATTGTTCTGCAGATCTTTGTGAAATAGAAATCTTCTACACCGTAATTCATGTTTGGCAACTGGGCTCACTGAACCTGATGATCCCTTCCTATGCTCTGTTTCCCTGTATAAAACTCAGCACATTTTCTGATTTGGAATTCCCAGGGTAGAGTGTGTTTCTCTAAAGGTAGATGTCAACAACAAAAAAATTTGTGTCTGAACCAGGCCTCCAGCTATAATAGGGGATCCAAACAGTCATCTGGGGCTGGTTTGTTGACATTTCACTGCAGCATGTTATCAGTACATCATCAGTCAGAATCAGGATACGAGCTATGACAGGACTACATCTGCAATGGCTTCAGAATTGTCTACACATTGGCAAAGCTGTAAAGTGAATGTCATAGCTGGTAGAAAACAAAATAGAACTTAAATAAACAAAATAGTGTTTATCCCAGAACATCAGAGAAGGAATATAGAGACGAGGGTTCCTTAAGCAAAAATTGTAGAGACAGGGACAAGAAGAGAGGCACATCAACAGGTTGCTACATTAGCTGAGATGGTTCTAGCTTTTTTTGTCTTTTTAGCAAACTGTTTTCTTTTGCAGAGTAGAAGTAAATATTAGTATATTTTCAAAGTACAACTGATTTTCAGTATTGGCCAAATTAGGACAAAATCCATATTTAAGACTAAGTATATAATTCAACAGAAGTGTCAAGATAGAAATTTTGTTCAGGGACTACTTCCTGAAGGCACCCATTGCAACAGGTGCACTGTTACAGACCTGTGGTAGTAGAAGTGATCTCGGCTCTTTGCAATTCCTCCAAGACATTTAGACTTAGGATAGAGATCTGTGTAGATCACACCTTCTCTGATCCCCATGGGCAGAGGGGTGTGCTGGCCTCGTGGAGCACATTTAAAGAACATTAGTTTTGGCATGTGACTGGGAATTCTCTATTGCTGGCAAAACTGCCTCATTAAATCACTTTAAAAAGAAATATGGACACTGTTGGATCAGCAATATCCAATTCATCCAATCCAAGAATCAAGGATTCATGGGTTTTGAATTTTGTTGTGAGCACCCTGCTGTGTGGGTTTGCTGCCTTCCTTTGTCAGACTGCAGTAAAGAGCAGTGGGAACATGGCTGTGCACCTACCATACCTGAGTGCTGCAAAGGAGAGGGGATTTGTGGCTCTGTGCCAGTAACAATGGAAACATGGCACACATAAAATGTCTTTGATGGCAAACCCAAAGATGAAACACATGCAGTTCCCTAGAGAATTATGTACTTTTTCTGGTTCCCTTAATGTCCTTACAGAGCATTGTCCCAGACACCAAGCTAGTGCTGTGCATTAAATAGTATGAACTCAGAAAAGCAAGATACATCAGCCAGTGGGAGAGTATTTTCAAAATATAGGTGATCTATTTTTGACCTATCAGATTTGATCATTGAGAGGGGCTGATGGGAAGGTTCACAAAAACCTCTTTGAAAGACAAGGCTGGGAAATGCAGTCTGTGAGGGTGTTGTCTGTCATATTCAAGAACTCCAGTAGAGATATTGACTTTGCAGCACATTATAATTTTTCTTATCCTTCACATATATTTAACTGTTCATTGATACACAATTACCTTTTCTTTTCCTCTCAGTGCTCCATATATGTAGGTACAAGACTCCTATTTCATCTCATGGTAACATCCTCTTTCTCTGTACGTAGCAGTTATCCTTCTTTCCTCAAATTGTCAAATTGACTAAATTAACATTTCCCAACCTATATTTACCATGGATATGCTAATAAAAGATATTAACTCTTCCATGAATCTTTCTTTATAGATGGCTGTTACTTTTAGATCTAAGGAATCGCAAAGCTGTCAGCCTCAATTGAAATTTGGAAGTAGAAACACTGGAAAAACCAAGAAGAAAAAATTATCAGGGATGCTTAGAATTCTTTCCATCCCAATAGTTACCAGTAGATTGTGTTTAAAGTGACAATAGTAACCTGAGACTACATTGTTTTTCATAATGACAGTTTGTAAAATTTTCACACATTAAAATTCAACCTGATTGAAAGTAACATCTATAGAATTGCCTGCAGCCTTTCTGACAACAGAAGAATTTTGTTCAATATTATAACGTGGAAATCATTTTTATTCCTATCTGGGAGCTGAGGAATGAGAACTTGCTTGCCAGCTTGCCACTTATGCATCATAAATATTCTAAACAATCCATCAAATTACATTAGAGATAATATTTTAGTATGTAAATCATTCAGTCAAAATATTTCATTATTATGTTCCCATAGGAGTATCATCACTTACAGTTCAATCCTGTGCCTTTTTCTATTCCACCTCACTACAGCCTTTTCTCTATTACTGTCTTCCTTTTTTGTTTGGGTTTTGATTGTTTCTCTTTTGTTTTGTTTTGTTTGTAATGGCTCTCAGATTTAAAATAGAATAATTTCCAGTCACTACTTTTTCTAATGGTGCCAAAAACCTCTCTTGAATTCTTTGTTAATCTCTGCCTGCCATGAAGCACTTTCACATCTACTGATATTAGCACTCAGTGATTTTATTCTACTGCTTCAGTCACAACCTTTAAGTTCTTACAGAAAAAAGGAATGGTAGCATTGCAAAAAAAAAAAAATCTACTGCTTCAGGGAGACTAAATTTTTCCTGTAGAGTGACTGAGTTGCACTCTAGAATCAACTGGAGTCCTAGCTTAGAAGGTTGATTTAAATCCAGCTAAAATCAATGTTAAGAAATTAGCTTCCCCATTTTTCTATTGACTCAGTACCTAGAATAATAGATCCATGATATGTATAACTCAAGCCAGCAATGAAAATAATATTTTTAATTGTGTTATCAGACTACCTCAGCTCCTCTGACATTTTAAATGTCAAGGAAGTACAGTCTGTCCTACTCTAAATCCACAGAGAAGTGCATCTTCATTAGGTTTTTTCTTTATCAAGTAACTATTCTTTAGAGCACTAACAACTGAACATGAAATGAAATTAAATGAAAGTGCTTTTATTTGCCTGATCCCCTTCCCTGGTGGTAGCTCCATCACTGTATGTGTCAAGCACAGGGTATACCTGGAGACCAATAAAAAGTCAGATACTCAGCTGTAGACAGACTGTGGATACCAGATGAGCAGAGAACAAAAAAGAATCTACAAAAATATGACCTTAACAGAAAGAAGTTTTTAGGAGCCTCACTCTTAGGTTGTAAGACTGACTGTGGAACTCTGCACAAGCCAGTTCGCCTTCTGAATGGGAGGGAAAATGAGATGATGCAGCTGGTATTTGCATTAAAGATGAATGAGCAGGATGCCTGCTCTGAGTACTTTTTGCACAAAACTACTGCTAGAGACACTGTAAGAGGGAGGTACAGTTCACCCTTGTTGCTTTTGAAAACTTCAGCACCCTTTTCTCCCTGAGTGACTTCACCTCTTACAACATGGGAGGGACTGCTGACTCTACTGCAATAGACAGAAGAGTTTATTTTCCCCAATTTTTTGCTTTTCTCCAATTTCGTTGCATTTTTTCATGCATGCTAAAATTCATTGAACCAGAGAGGGGAAGAAATGAAACGTAGAGGCAGTTATGCAAAGCTCTGTTTTAAAGTTCTCCACATTCTCTCCATAGGCCAACATCTCTGCATTTGCTTCACTTTATATGAAACTGATGGAATTCATGTGCAGCTCTTCTAGTTTGGTAAGTATTTCCATAAGTGCAACAGCAATTAAATTCAGCCATTGGCAGAAGTATAGAAAGTGTAATGCTGCCAGAATAACTGAGAGTGCTGTACTGAAAATTTAACCTTTTGCAAAGGACCACTTCGAAAGTCAATGCAATAGCTTCAAATTTCACAGCTTTAAAAGCACTTTCATTTTAGTCTGAGAGGATCATTCATCTCCTATTGTGTATACATTCATTGTGCATATCAGTTCTTCCCAAAGCAGCTCCAGAACTGTCTGCCTTCCATGTTAGCCTTGTTTAGGCTATAGGCTGTTTAGAACAGAAGCTACTGCAGTGCCTTTAAAGCAAAACCGACTGCAAAATCAAGCTAACATCTAATTTAGAGGTGTGACTTTTGTCTAATGCAAACAGACCTACAAGGAAAATATTTCTTAAGTGCTTTGCTGAAGCAAGGCAATGATCTGTGGGAGGAAGATGACAGGGAATTTTCTGAAATTGAAAAATGCAGGCTGAGGTAGGGGACGTGACGTGGCTGTCAGTAGCAACAGCTATTTAGGATCGACCAGAGGAGTTCAGGCCTCAGCCTCTGCATGCCAAATACAGCTCTTCTAAATGATAGAGTGGGAATTCCAAATAGACTCTGGCCAGACTGCTTGGATCTCACTGGACCACAGTGCCAGGCATGGCAATTAGACTCACCAAAGACTGGCAGCAGTAGGGAGCTCCCTCTCGTCCAAACCTTCCTTGGTCCTTCTGTGGGTAAGGGGCTTGTTTCATTCACTCCATCACCTTCCTACACACTTTGCTTCACTCATGCAACAAGGTGGGACTATGGATTTTTATGCAGCCCTCGTGTCATAACAGTCTCTTGCAGCTGGTTTACCAGAAGTCCTAAGGAGTTACTGCTTTTTAATTCCTCAGCAGTCAATATGGTATGTACCTCATATGAACCCACTAAGTCCACACCAAGGAATTATACCAGATCCTCTGCTGCACAACTTCTGCTGCAAGATCAGTTTCCTTTCATGATTAAAAAATCAGGTAATTAGTCACAAATAATAATAAGGATGGCAGACTTGCTCATTTTATCAGCATCTTTTAAAAAGCTCAGTACATCAGTCTTTAAATTTTATCTTTCTTCATGTGGAGAATACACATTCAAATAATTTAAATATAATTTAAAGATTGAAGGTTTTATGTGAAGTTTATGTGAGGATTTGTGTGAACAATAATAATAGATGGAAAGCAAAAGAAATGGAAATAAAGTAGTTGAATCTAATTGAAAGAGACTTAAAGAGCACTTTGTATTTTCCTCCAGCTTCTCTGGTAGAAAAAAACTAAAATTAGTGGGAATCTGGAAAAATGTAAAAGACAATGATAACTCTTCTTCCTGCTCCTCTGCCTGCCCTCTTCTCTAAGAAGTGGCTGCTTCTTAGTCCAATGCCATGAAACTAGGGTAAGAACAGATTCCTCCTTCAACACAAGGAACAATCACACATTGAGTCCTTTGACCCTGGTTATCAGGATATATGGCTTACATGCCATCCTTGAACTTAACTTGCAAATTTTTTATGTCATTTATTTCTGTTATTTTGGCCCATATTCCAACAGCTATGTTCTCTCAGTTAGAATGACCTTTGTCTAAAGTGCTAAGAACAAACAACTGTGAAATACAAATTTTATGAGAGCATGTCCTAGGTATTTGCATGGTCCTATAAATACATGTGTGTCCCTACCTATAATTATGTGGGTGTGTGTCTGCTTTGTGCCAGTCCCAACTGATTATGACTATGGAACAGCCCCTTTTCCATGTGTGACTGTATTTAAAGATGTTAGGAAAAGAATGGCATCCTCAATAGCAAACATTTGAACCTTGAGAAATCATGAAGTGGTTTCCTGTCCATCCAAAATCAGTTGACAAGGCAAGAAGCAGGAAGGCCATGTAGCCCAAACAAACTATTCCAGGTTGAAATAATGACTGCACCAGAAACAGATTAATCCAGTGTCCAGAACATTTCCTGTGCTATGAGACTATCTAGAATCAGACTAGATCATTAAGTTACAGATAATTTTGCTGCCAATTGTTTCTATTTACCACATTTTGAATATGTGGTCAGTGTTTTCCTTCCAAGACTCCCCAGCTGCTGCTTACTTATCCACTCACATTTTCTTTTCACATTCTCTAGCAAGAGGCACAGAGCAGAGAGGTCTGAGGGCTGCTTTGAGGTGAGCTACAGTGGTGGGAGAGTTGCAGAGGGAGCTGGTGCCACATGCACTGCTGCCAGGCTCTAGAAAACTACATTGCATAGGTTCTACTGGGAAAAAATGTTGCTGAATGCAAAAGAAACAGACCTTTGTAAAATAGTTTTGACTTTAATGGGAAAAAAGAGCTTTCAGACGAGTAGGGGAGTGGAGAGAAATCTGGGTTACACCTGCCTTCCTGCCTGAACCCCAACAATTCTACCTCCAGGATGTCTATTCCAGTTTTTGTTGATTTAGGCCTGAAGCAGAATTTTTTTTTTAAGTTTCCTTCTTCCTAGACTGCTGGATTTGGCATTTATTCAAAGAGCAATGGCCCACCCAATCAGCCTGCTGGGATGTTTCCCAATGAAAACACCTCTCTGCTGCAAGCCTGTAGTCACTTGCAAGTGAGTACATGGCTGAGGAAGCAGGGGGAGAAAGGAATTCCTCCAGATTTTTCCTTTTGCAGCTTTTCCTTTAACTACAACTGTGTGTGCTCCATTTCTTCAAACATTTTTGTTTCATGCAGCAGGAGAGGGCTGGCTGTGTGTCTATGGAAGTAGTTTGTCACAAGAGCAACATGAAGTAATTCTTTTTTCCCTTTTACTAAAATAAAAATCATGAGGCTCTTTGCTGTCAGTCATCATCCCAGACAATGAGAATGAGAAGCTAATCCAGAAGCAGGAGCTGTACGGCCAGCACCATTCCTNAAAGAAAGAAAAAAAGCAAAAAGAAAGCCAGAGCTCTGGAAACAGAATTCGGCACTGTTTTCCCAGCTATCCATACCCCTCTTCCTCCCCTGCTTCCAGGCTGTCTTGCTCCCAGGGGCCGGGATTGCTCAGCAGAGCATGTGGCCACACTGGTGCTGGTGTCTGGCCCACTGCTAGAACTGTGACTGGAGAGAAGGGAGGATGACAGAGAGGAATTAGTCCTGCTTCGTGCAGCTTTTCCTGAATTGTTTTTCCTGTCCTTAGAATGGGGTGAAGAAAAATTATGCATCTAAGTAACTGCCTAGTTGGGCTCCTCCCTCGGTCCATCCTTCCTTCTCCCCCCTCCCCTGTTTTTTGGTGTGCAGCCCGCTGACTACGTGGACACTGTGGAGCAGAGCCAGGGCAAGGGACACAGAGACACGTCCTCTGTCAGAGCTCTTCTCCCTTTGCAAAGAGCTATCTCAGATCTAGCAATTCTTCTTGCAGCTCTGCATTTACTCAGGAAAGAAAGAGAATTTAAGGAATAAAGATTCAAATTAATGCAAATCACACTGAAGCTCCAGTGATTTCCCACATCTTCAGACTCAGTTAGTTTCAGTTTGACTGTATGGCAGGAACATTTTCTTTGCACCATTTTCACATTTTTTCCTTTAGCTCTTAATCTCTTAGACAATATTTTTGGAAAACTCAGATCATATCCCAGAGCTGAAAAACCCTGTTGATTATTTGATACATAGCTGGATATAGTTCATTTTACCCAAGGTGAGAGATTGGGAATCAGCCTGGCCTTAATTAAAAACACACACACAAATCACTGTGGACGTTTTTATGTAGATGTTGTGTTGAACTAAAAGCACTTTTAATTGTTACTGTCTGTTCTTTTTTCTTAGTCTCATCACCAAAAAAATCTATGTGCTGCATGCTGAGGTAAGAAATGGGTGTAATGTGCATAGGAGTCTCAGGGGGCTTGGAAACTGTACTTGGAAAAGCAAAGTATGAGTGGGAGTGGACTGTGGATGATTGTGGGGCATTGGGGCATGAATCTGTGATGGGGTGGTGTGGAAGAACAACAGAGCCCTCCAGCCTGCTGAACATTTGTCACAATGGGGATTATTGTCTTCAGGATGTTTGGTGAAATATTTAAGAAGGTGCCAAGAAAGAAGAACAATGTAATGATTTGGCAAGTAAGACAGAGAGAAGTGATAATATGCTATCAGATGTGGGGGCCTTTCGGCACAACTCTGTGAATAACACCAGAATCTGGGGAAAAAAATGTGATCACCAAATAACAGCAGAAGTTTCTCAGAAATTCTGAGAAAAGGCAAAAGCAGGTAGAGGGAAAGAAAGATGCTTTAAAACATTAAATTCTCTGTTTCTGTTGTAAATCTATGCAGTAATGAAAATAAGAAGCACTCAGCCCTGTTGCTATGGCTGCTTTGTTTTTTATGAGAAAATAAAACCAACAAGGTATCTTAATCAGGGACCAGTTTTGTTCTAACATAATTAGTGTTTGTTCCTCAAACTGGAGGTACCTTGGGATTTAGGGCCATCTAATTTTCTTAAAATATTCCTAACCAATATGGTTGGTGGAATTATGTGAATTTCTTGATCCACATTTGTCCTGCAGCTGTTCCTCCATCCTTATCCCAGGTCACTTCTCTTTGCAGCTGGGGTAAGCTACCTCAGGGAGCATTCCCCTTCTAAACAACTGATGCCTTTTCCACTGGGGAAGTGGGACACCCACACCAAGTGGATCCAGTCCTTGCAAAGTTCCTACCCACTAACTATGATGGGAGGGGAGGGAGGACTGGATGAAATTCCTGGGCAGCTGATAAATAAAGGCTATAGTTAAATAAATTCTTGAGGAAAGAAAGAGAGTGAGAGAGCACATAATAGAGATAACAGAACTCAAACTGAGAAGAGTAGGCGGTGGAAGGGAAGGGAAGGGAAGAGAAAATGCTGGAAAAATGCAGAGGCCAGTATTGGGGAAGACCAGTTACATTACAGAGCTGCTCCTGGGAAGCCAGCCAGAGTATCTCTTTAGGAGTCTTCATCTTTCTCTCTGACTGTAAAACAGTGCTAAAGCCTCACACAGCATCCAGTTAATGAGCTTAACCAGTGGTAAGGGGAGCATCAACTCAGCTATGATTGGATACCAGCAAATCAGTTCCCTGAACTGTGCCAGAATGGAAGATACTGGCTGGAGATTCAGACATTTCCATCTCCTTTCCGGTAAAGCCTGATGGCTTCCATTAACCCCAAATTATCCCCAGTATTTTTCACTTTTCTTTGTGCTTCAACAGCACTTTGAGATTGCACCCACATCCCCAAACTCTTGTTACTGACTTTTCTAGTAATAGCCCTGCTTCCAATTTTTTACCTTTATTTTTATAACAATTTTTCTGAACTTTGGGAAGTCAAAGAAATCACATAAATTTATTTATTTTTCAGGACCACAGCTCTTCTTCCTTAGAAGAAGATCCTGCTCACTTCAATTCAAGTTTTACCTTCAAGGGTTGAAGAACATGAATGAGAAAATTGGCCCACAGAGAGGTAACACTGGTGAAATGATCCAGAGACTGCAGATGTTTGTGTTACACTCTGTAAATACAGCTTTGTAGCCTGAAGACCTGTACTTTTTTATTGCTGTGAGCTTTGGGGCAAGTCAGAATGGAAAAGCAGGATGTCATCTAGATTCAAGAAAAGGACACCAACATTTTCTTTGCCTAAATTTTCTTAATCTTTAAATCCAGGGACACATCCATAAAGCATGTTGAAATTTATAGCATACTACTATAAAATAGAAATATTATTATTTAAATAAGTTCTGAGTTGAGTCTTTGCCACAAATCAGAAATTAGTATTTTATTTGTATTTATTTTTAAGTATCTTGAAACTTTTTCTGATTTTCAACATGGACCTGTCAACTGATTCTCAGACTAATTTTTTTATTTATTTCTCAATACCACACACTTGTTTTAATACCTTGTGATCTTGAGACAGGTCATCTGATAGGACCAACAGAATGGTTTAGTGCACTGGGTCCTCTCTAGGTCCTCTGGATAACATTCTGCAAGTGTTACAGTATTACAACCATGAGGCCTTTCAGCATTCAACAGGTTCTTGTTGAACATCCACACATTCATTTCCATATAAAATAAGGAGAGCTGGCAAAAAGAACATGCCTTTAAAACCAGGACATTGCAATACAGAGGTGCAGGTGTGTGTCTTCTGTGGACTAGTAGCTGTAATGTCCTGAGGGAGTGCACAGCTGGAGGCAACATCTAAGCTCAGGTTGTGAAGTCTGTGGCAAGCCTTGTGATGCCTGAGCATCTCCTTGGATGACTGAGCCAGTCTTTTCTGCTCTCTCCACTTCATAGATCCTGGTGATGAGGGTCCAGCAGTCACCTCGATTGCAACAATGTCGGAACTTAATAGCTAAACACAGACAGATTTGAGGTCATGTCTGACTAAATGGGAAGCTTTTACCCCCAAAATGTGTCTGTCTAAATTTTGTATAAAATGTGTTGGCATATGTCTGCATGTGTCTGTGTGTATGTTCTGCATGAGTGTCTGGTGTATGCTCGTATGTACACGAGAGACAAAGAGATGAACGCCTCTGGAAAGATGTTTGAGACTACACATACTCTACTGTGTGTGAACAAAACCCCTAAAATTTAGCCTAGAAATGCTTTTTTCTGTTATTAATGATACCCTAACAATTTCCTAGTCAGAGAAAAAAATTTCTATAGATACACATAAAAGCATCTATGTTTTCTTAGGCATCACGTATGGGAAAGTGTATTTGCATGGTAGTGCTTGTGTCCTAAATAGATGCAAGCGGTGATGCACTTATGAACCAAATGTAGATTTAGAGGATAAAGACTTGATGTGAATATGTGAATATCTAGCAACTACAAGAAATATTAATGATGGTTCAACTCTTGTGCTCTTTCTCAAATGTCTGTACCACTGAGCTTCCACTATGGTTAATAATCCTATGCCCCACCTGAAATGCTTGTACTGGACCTGAGATATGCAGCTTATGTGTCTTCTCCCTGGCCTTCCCGAGCTCCTACCCAACAAGCAATGCAGACAACCTACAGACCAACCAAAGCATCCTCAAGCAGGATATGCAGAGTGCTGTGCCTCCTAGCTGCTCACTGGGTGGTGATGAGAAACAGGAGATCTTCAATGCCAGGGCAGTCAGGACTAGGGCAAGGCAGGTGGGAGAACCCAACAAAAATCAGCACACCTGGAGGGTCAGGAATTACCCTTAGCAGGGTAAGGTGATGGAGGCACGATTCAGGGAAGGAAGGCGTCACAGACAACTCATTAGCAAAGGAGAACAATGAGCTGGCAGGAGGTATGAGCAGTGTAGGGAGAGGTCTTATGCAGAAGAGGCTTTCAGGTACTGTGAGAGGAAATAATCAGAGGAAGAGTGACATGGGGCAAGGAAGAAAGAGGTCCCAATTTTAGGGTTGCAACATAAAAAATGCTGCATATAATATGACCACAATTTTTAACTGGAGAAGGTCTCCCAGACGTAGGTTATACTTTCTGTCTGGGCTGCTTGTGAAGATGGATCATAAAAGGGGTGGCAGGATATAGCCTATATTTTCCAGTTCTCCAGACTCAGAGACATAATGCTGACCAAGGCAATTTCTCCTCTCCCAAGTTCCAAGGGACGTTCCTGTTTTTTGTGAGGAAATCTCAGCCCTTGCTGGTACTTATACAGTTCAAGGTACCCATCACCTTTGGGTGGGGTGTGGGTGTTCCATCTGGGGTTGCTGTGGTGACTGTCAGTGAGGCTGTGGATGCTGTGGCAAAAGGGTGCAGCTCTTTCCAGGCGAGACTTTTTCCCTGTCTGCGGTGCTCACGTCAAATTCATCCACGCTGGCCACAGCCTGTGCCAGAGGAAATCCAAAATTTTGGAGACAGCTCTTGGAGCTGGTGCCCAGCCCTCCTCCCTTTCAGGCAGAGGAGCAGCAGCTATGAGCAGTGTCTGTGGTGTGCAGAGCTGGTTTCAAGCAGGAGGAATGTGGCTGACAGGGAGGTAGAAAAACAGTAGAGGGGACAGGCTGCAGGAACTGACAACAGTGTTCACCATCCCTGAGATTTGATACTCACACCACATGGAAATAGAAGGAATTCCTTACATTTTCTGACTCCCCTCACTCCCAAGCAAGCTGGGGGGGGACACTTGTTTTCATAGCCAATCCTTTTTTCATCAATAACATCAATCCAGCTCCTTTGCTTTCACAGTAGCAAGGCAGCAGGCTTTTTCACCTCTTTCCAGGCTCCTCCTGCCTGGCTTTTTCTGTTAAATTTGATGTTTCCATTTAACAGAACTCACTTCAGTATATCTGGAAAATTTCAGTAAGGGTTGACTTAGGATACCTATTCCTCATTAACTCTTGAAAGACACTTAAAGTGTCTGAACATATAGTACAACTGAGATCAAGACTGCCTTTGAATGGAAATTGTATCTGATTATTACAAGGACTAAGCTTTGAAAAATTACAATCTTTTAGGACTTCTCAAATGGCAAAAGACAGGTAATATCAGGAAAAAAGTGTTTTAAATCTTGAGTGGGATCTCTGCAAGGAAATCTGACTTGAAAACATGGCTGAAAATAATTTGTACAATAATTAGGCTCGACTGATTTTTTTATTCATTCCATGGCTTTAATTCTGAAAAGAAGAGGGGCAACTGGTGCTTTTTAAATTAAATCCTTACCTTGTGCAGCACAGCCTCAAACTTACTCATATGAGAGTGGGAAAAAAACCCACATACCATTACTTTCAAAACCTCTCTACTGTATTTTTATATTCTCTTTTTTCATCTAGTCCTTTTCAGTCTAACTGCTGCTCTGTATTATAGGGTGTATCCGAATTCAGGGAAAACCTCTGGCCAATTGTTTTTGAGGAACTTTCCGAAGGACTGCGCTGCTCTACTTGGGAGACTGAGAGTGCCACGTCGCTCCCTAGTTATAAAGGCTGAGAAAACCATCATGGTGACTTTTGCAGTTCTTGATGTGGTTCTGGGTGGTAACTTCCGATGGCCAACATTGTTTTTTTTTCCCCTTGGCCGCAAGGATATGGCATGATTGTACTTGCTGAGAAAACTATAGAGGCTCTGAAGTGTAAAACTGGATCACAGGGACCATCTAGTGTTCTTAGCCTGCACCACCATAGTAGCAATGCCTTGTATCTGCATAACACAGATGTTAACGTTCTGCAGTCTGCTGGATTAAATATCTAATGTTTCAGAGAAAGAAATCAAATACCACTTGAATACTATAGGTCAGCACAACCAGTTTTCATTTTTCTAATTGAGAAAATGAGAAAAGTACTTTTGAGTGGTCTTTTTAGGTGTTCTGCTCTAAATAAAATGAAAGCTGTGTTTTTCAACATATTCACAAAGAATTTATCCCTATTTTTCAGCTAATATTTTTTTAAAGCAAAGTATAAAAGATGTTGAGGGTGAAAAGGACAAAATAATCTGGCTTTAGAAAGTCCAAAGTTTTCATCTTGGATACATTCACCATAAGGCACCACAGCCCAAGCTCCACTCTGCACGAGGTGCTTGGAGAGCAGCAGCTGAGACGCCTGGGCATGAGGATCAGGCCACGCAGTGGCAGAAAGCTGAGCTGGACACCAGTGGGAGAGACATGGGGTTACCATGAGGTTTAGGAGTGACAAAAAAAGAATTAGGATGCTCCTGGGTCAGCTGAGGGATGGAGGAGAGATGATTTCCAACATGCTGGAGTAGAGATGAGGGGAGCATATCATACCTGCCGGCTGGGCTCTAGCTGGGCTCCTGGAAGGGAAAAGGAGGGTGGGGCTGAAGCTGTGAGACAGGGCTGGGAGCGTCCAGGCTGTGCTTGCTGCAAACCTCATTCCCACCCACACCAGCCAGGGTTAAGCACATCCTGCTGCCCTTCCCCTCCACCACAGGGTACTGCCTTTCTTCTCCCACTCTGGTTTTGCAGACAGAAATTTGGCCCTTCAGAGTGT
This sequence comes from Ploceus nigricollis, assembly GCA_013399945.1. Lineage (NCBI taxonomy): Eukaryota > Metazoa > Chordata > Aves > Passeriformes > Ploceidae > Ploceus > Ploceus nigricollis. The sequence continues at coordinate 205,965 of VXBC01009844.1, read as the reverse complement.
CAGGCTTTTGCAGAGGACAGCAAGTTTGGAAATAATACCTGTTCTAAGAATATAATCATCATCTGTGTCTTGATCCCAAGCAGAAGTGCAGAAGTGCCTCTTTCCATGTTTGGACACTTGATTATTTCCAGAATTTAAAAGGTAAGCGGGACAGAAGGCTTTAGAGAATTGTGATAACTTGCCAGAATCTCAGGGCTATTTCATCCCACTTGAAAAGAAAAATAAGAGGCAGAGGGCCTCTTAAAGAAATAGAGGCATTCACACTGTTTTAGTTTGCAGATAAGAAATTCCTCAAAAGAACATCTAGAGGCAATAGAAGAAGGGAGAGGGGAAGGGAAAAAAGGAACACACTCCCCACAGGTCTGATTAATGGGAATTCTGCTGCACAGCAATTAATTTGGGTGATTTTTTTTCACTAAACAAGAAGATTTTGCACAATCAAAAAAGTTTGTGAAAGCATTTTGTTTCTCAAAAAGGTTCAGCCTTCCAAAAGAAGGAAGAAAGACCTGGCAGAATATCTGAGAAAATAGAAAAAAAAGTCAGTAATTCAAACAAAATGTATTTCAAAATGTATTTCCACCTGTACATCAACATTATTCATTTTAAAGGAATTTTTAAAATGTCCAAAACCTAAATAAATATTTTATTTCATATCATTTGTTCAAATTAAGAGGAATTTTATGCAGTTTTTTTTCATCTTATACACCTACACTTGTACCTTTGTGGACTAGATGTAAGTCCTGTTCATGTGTTGATTCTCTGACAGAATGACAGCCTGGACATGTCCTAAAAACCCACAGGTAATAGGAGGCACTAAAGTGGGAAGAAATCTGTGAATTGCTCCATGGAATAGGACAGCAAGGCATGATATTTATCCTGTGTGATACGGAACAGTACAAGGAAGAGTTTAACATTTTTCTAAAGTGTTAAAATCTTGCCAGAATATTCAAAGTCTAGTCTTTAACTTTTGTGAAAATGAACTTCTCTGAAACTCCACCATGCCAGCACATGCTCCTGAACTGGGAAACTTACTCTAATTAATTGAGATTAAGACACAACTTTCATTCCTAGACAAAATGTTTGCGTTCCATAATCATGAGCAGGGCAGGAAATACATTGCATTAAATTCAACAGTAAACACATTAAGGTGTGATATATTCTTACTGTAGACACTGTCAGTGTCTCCACTATATGCATTTAGCAAGCCACAAATGATGATCTTTAATTACAGCACAAAAATGAATAAAACCCCCTTAGTGATGTGTGGGCTAACAGAGAAACTTGACAGTTCTTTTTTTTTTGAAAGCCAGAAAAATTAGCTTTTTTTTTTTTCAGGACATAGAAAAAAGAGGGGAAAATTAAAGGAACTTCAGTAAAATGTAAAGTAAAAAAGTTAAAAAATAACAACCCCATGTTGGGACCAGCACCACAACAACAACCTGGCTGTTGGAGCTGGCACTGTTTAGCATCTTTGTTGACAACATGGACACAGACAGTGGGATTGAGTGCACCTCAGCATGTTCACTGACCACACCCAGCTGTGTGGTTCAGCTGATGCACTGGAGGGAAGGGATGCCATCCAGAGGGACTTTTCATGGGCTTGAGAGGTGGGTCATGTGAGTCTCATGAAGTTCAACAAGGCCAAGTGCAAGGTAGAGGGGGAGGCAATGCCTGGGAAGAGGCAACGCCAAGCACAAATACGGGCTGGGAGGAGACTGGATCGAGACTGGATCCCTGAGGAGAAAGACCTGGAGATGTCTGTGGACAAAAACTCAGTTATGACTTGTCAGTGTGTGTTTGCAGCCCAGAAGGCCAACTGCATCCTGGGCTGCATCAAGAGAGGAATGGCCAGCAGGACAAGGGAAGGGATTCTCCCTCTCTGCTCTGCTCTCGTGAGACCCCACGTGCAGAGCTGTATCCAGCTCTGGTGCCCTCAACACAAGAAAAGCATGAGTCTGTTGGAGCAAGTCCAGAGAAGGGCTAGAGAGGCCTGTCAGACAGGCTGAGAGAGCTGAGGCTTTTCAGCCTGGAAAAGAGAAAGTCCTGGGGACACTCTACAAGCAGTCTTCCAGCACCTGAAAGGTCCCACAAGAGAGTTGAAGAGGGGCAATTCAGAAAGGCATGTAGTGATAGGACAAGGGAAAATGGCATTAGGCTGAAGGAGAGTAGGTTTAGATTAGATATTAGGAAAATATTCTCTGCTGTGAGGGTGGTGAGGCACCAGAAATGTCTGCCCAGAGAAGCTGGGGATGCCCTATCTCTGGAAGTGTTCCAGGCCAGTTGGATGGGGCTCTGAATAACCTTGTCTAGTGAAAGTGTGCCTACCCATGTCAGAGGGATTGGAACGAAACTATCTTTAAGGTCTCTTCCATCCAAAACCATTCTCAATTACTTTTCTTTAGAATAAACAACAAACTTATTTGGAAAGTAATATTTAATAGTTAAAAATTATTTCTCTGGTGAAGTATTTTGAATCAACTTAACTTTCTTCTTAAAGTTACTTCATTTCTTAAATTATGACCTTAGGTGTTGCTGTACTTGGCACTGATAGGCCATCTACTGTTGGTTTTGAGCTGGTGTGCATCCATCACATTATAATGAAGAGATGTGACTGTGTTCTGTTCATTTGATCTATGTCCATGTCCTCCCTCTTCCAACACCACAAAAACTCTGCCTCCACATCCTTTATCAGGCAAGAAGCAAAGTAGTCTTCAAAGCATACAGGGTAGCCTGTGTTGACTGGCTCTCCTGGGGTGAATACCTCCATGGAGGTACTAATTTAAGTCTTCTTCCTCCACGTGCTTTATCTGGTGTTTTCAGGAACTGTCCCTCTGACATAGCTGTTATTCCTTCAGGTCTTGCAGAGATTTGTTACCAGTTCAGAAGTTATTAGGGGTAGACTCAGTCACATGGAAAAAACCATTGCACAAAGTCAGAGTTAAAGGAAAACAGGTCTACAATGGATGTGAGGGTAAGCCCACTGCAGATGTTCAAGTGCTCTTGAACACTCTATTGTTGTCTAGATCCAACAGTCACTTTTGTTCAATGTAAACCTGCTCTTTGCCCAGAGCTCTCTACAATTACCTGAAAGTGTGTTGAATTAGGTGGCAGTCTGTCTCTTCTCTCAAGTAACCAATGATAGGACAAGAGGAAATGGCCTCAAGTTGCACCAGGAGAGTTTTAGACTGGATCTTAGGAAATATTTCTTCAAAAAGGGTTGTCAAGCTCTGGAACAGGCTGTCCAAGGAGGTGGATGAGTTGCCATTGCTGGAGGTGTTTAAAAGATGTGTACATGTGGCACCGGGCTAAAAATGCGGGAGTTGGAGTAGTGGGTGCTGCTGCCTATTATCTGTTCCTAACAAACCTCTCCTGCAGAAAAGCAAGTTGAGTTAAGCTTCAGGCAGTGCAGTCAGATCCTCACTCAATACTCACCACAGCTGGCTCAGCGAGAGGGGCAAGAGAAAGGCTCTTTTTGCAAGGTTTTATTCCAGTGAAGTATATCGCATGTGGCTGAAGGGGACCCAGCAAGGAAAAAAAGGCCAACCACGTGCAGAGGGCGGCTTAAGAAAACGAACGGGTGGGGTGCAGAGCTAAGGGTGGGGCAGAGGGGTTTGGTCTCCAGGGGAAGGGGGGTGGCTACCAGGGATACCAATCCAGTGCGGGGACAGGGAAAGGAGAAGCCAGGGGAAGTTGGGATACAGAGGTCCATTTGGGAGTCTGTTTTTCCCCCCAGGAGGACTGACTCTATGGTAAGTAGTTACTGCCCTTGCCAGGGCTGGGGACTTGGGGATTGACTAAGAGGAGAGAGTTCATGGGATGCTACACCTGGGGACATGGACTAATGGTGGACTTGGCAGTGTTGGGTTAAACTGTTGGACTCAATGATCTTAGAGGTCTCTTTCAACCTAAATAGTTCCATGATTCTATGATTTCTCACCTACCCCTCCTTTTCTCTGCTGGCACCAGCACTCGTGTGGCTCATGTGAACAAGGTCACAGAGGTGTGAAAGCTGAAAACAAGCTTGTGGTGTGCTGGGTTTGATGTCCAGGGCTCTCCAATTAGCCTGAATTTATTTCAAAAGAGCTGTTTGCCCTTTGGTGGCCATGTTCTGCCAGACCAAATAACTTGGATTCTTTAGTAACATGGCACAACATGCATTTCTGCACTATGAAGTTCAGGCACCTCCATTCATGCCAGACTGCTATGACACTTCAGGAAAATCTCTGCAGGCTGTGTTGAAGGAGGAAGAAAGGAGCAGGGATGCATCTTGAGGAGGCAAGCTTTGCTAAAAGGAGGTTGGATGCAGCTCCTGCTGCCTGTGTGCAGTTTTGCTGCAATCTTGCCTTTTGAGCTGAGGGCATGCTTGCGCTGTGTCCCTGGAGGCCATGGCAGCAGCCCTCTTCAGCCTGTAATGATTGTAACCATGGATGAGATGAGGCTCTCTAATTAACTAGATAACAAAGAAATGTGTCCTTCAGAGCTGCTGTTCCTTAACTTTCCAAGAGAGCAAACTTCCAGAGGCCAGATTTGAAGCAACTGGGCTAGTAAGTATTTCCTAGCAGAGATTTTTTTCTCTATTTTCAGACTTCAGTGGTACTGAAGTCCAAACTGCTGTGCTTCAAAATGCACAACTTTCCTATTAGCATAGCTGCTGTTGGGATGTATGTATTCTAAGACTGTTTTTTTATAAACAAACACAATGTTTTATAGCTGTGACTGCTGATACCTTAATGTACCTTCAAAGGCAACCAAGCTGTCTGTCTTCAAGAAGAAAACACTATCACACACATAAAAGTCTCTATTAAAGTTTGTTTTTCTGTTTTTCTTATAAATGTAATTTTTTTCCTTTTCATCATATAAAATTGTGAGAAATGAGAATGAAGCCTATGGTTTTCCTCTGTAAATGATGAATATTAGCAAAGTAAAATACAAGGCATCAGTCACACAAGTAATGGACTAGTGAAAATCACAGGAATTTAAATAAGGAACTAGTTACAGCAGATATTGCAGGCTAGAATATTTTCTTGTTTATCTCCACACATGAATTATTTAACACAAATCAAGGGAGTTATTCCAGATTTTAAGTCATCTTATGAAGAGCTAGATGTTATCCAGCATCAATTTATAATGATAGAGTTTTAAGCACTTGCAGTAATGAAAATTATAGAATACTCCTTTGTTGTAAAAATACATAGCTTTTCTCTGTGAATTTGTTCTTTGCAAAACATTTAAGAAATGATGCATGTGAAACTCTGCTGGTTTTAGAGCTTAAATGTCAGATAAAAATGCATTTTGTAAAAGAAAGGACTGACTGAGCCTCTGGCCAAGTAACTAATGAAACTCAAAGTAACCCCAAACAGTACTTAGTTAACTCCTGGCAAACATGATTATTCCTACCTTTGATTCTCTTTCCAGCCTTTCATGTTTGCTGGAAGAAATCCCTTTCCTGACATGCAGAGATGTACATAAAATATACCTGCACAGCTTCACCAGTTTTAATCTTGCCATAATTTATTCCTAACAGAAAAGTGCTATGAGGGTTTGTGTAGTTAGCAGCAACACCACATGGTGTCTGTAGTGCTAAAGAAAAGAATTAATATGAAATACAGCTTGAAATATTTTAGCAGTGGATTATATTAATTTTTCTTTTTCTTTGAAATCTGACCACACACACGTAGTGAATTAGAGGGAGAATATAGTGAAAGTAATACAACATTTGCTGCTTTCTAGCAGGTGCATTATAGGAAAGTGTCCAGGGATGAGAACCTAGAAACATGGAAAGATAGGGCTTCGAGGGCTCTCAAAGGGTTGTCTGGTACTGCAGCTGTAATTATGTCATTCTTGTCAAGTATTTGAGAAAAGCACATGAATAATGAGAGAGGAAGGCATAAAAGTAAGATTTCCCTACCTCCTCAAGGAATTTCTTCCAGGGTTTCACTAGAATTAGCACAGGATTTATTTTTTTTTTTAAACTCTGCCCTTCTTGCTCAATGTCCCATCACTATGGACTTTGAGAACAAATCTTTCCTTCACTCTTTCACTATGCTCCTGTGAATTTTGTCCAGGTGGCCAACATCCTTCTTGAAGTACAGTGCCTCAGACTGAACTAAATTCTTCAAAGGAGACCTTACCAGCTCTGAGCAGAGCAGAGGTAATTACTTTTGTTCTTTGCTGGCTCAAATAATGTGTTTCATCTCAGGGTCATATTTGTATTTCCTTAACATTTTAAATTTTTATTTAGCTTTCCATTTCTAAAATGTCTCCCTTGATGATATTAAAGATATCTGAATGCAGCTGAGACCCCTGCAGGACTTCACTAAATGCAGTCTTCCCTTCCTACAGTTAATCACTCACTGTCGCTCTCAGGGGATGGCTTTCCACTCACTGTCCAATAATTTAATCTAGGCTATTCTAATCTAGTCTGATGATAGATTAATTAATGCTGCTGATTGCAATTTGTTTCCTGGTTTGCTTGTTTGTTTGGATTTTGGTTGGTTTTTGGTTTTGTTTTTATTTTTGTCTTTTTTTTCCTAGAGATTTACAAACAGTTTGTTGGATCATGACTGGCATATTTTTCAGGTTAGCTGAAGTTTTGATACTGGAGTCTTTGATTCTCTGGCTCTTCCTTTTTAATTTTTTTTAAGATAAGCATGTTTTATGTTGATGAATACCACATTTCTCTTTGAATAACTAAAAATAATTGTGAGCAGTGCAGAGAATTGTCCAACCATTGTTAGGTATCATGGGATGAAGTCATCAGAACCAGATGAATCAATATATTAAATACTTGAAGGTGAGGTCTTTCTTTCCTGCCACATATAAATTATACTACCTCATTTGATAGTGCTCTTTTTAATGAAGAATATCTTAGTGAAAATCATTATCTTATTCTTCCCTTTAACTTTTGGTTTTTTTTGCACGCTTTGTGTTAATTGCAGCTCATTCTATTCCTTGCCTTTCCAAGCAGTTGTGCTATAACTCTGTATTAATGCCTGGTAGCACAGCCTTTCTTTTTGTTTTTGCCTTATAACTGAACTACATGATTGGTAATTTTTTTGTCAAAATGATCTTATACTATACTTCCTATGGCCCTCCACAACTGGATAATTAGCACCTGCCCTTAGTAATAATTACTTATTATTCTTGTTCCCTTCTAACTTTAGCACTGAGAGAAGGCATTATAAAGAAATCCTTGGAGTTTAATGGTGTTTGCTCCTCTGAAATCTTTAACTTGGGCTTTTCTTTCATTTCTTCTACCCTAATGATCATAAACTTCATCATTTAATGACCATTCTCACCTCAGTTATCTTCTACTTTGAGAGAGGAATTTTCTGCTCTTTATCAGAATTGTACCTCACAAGCCATCCCTTCTGGTGGCTCTCCCCATCTATTGATCATGAGCTACCCTTCATGAGCTGGATGGAAAGTCTGTACTGCATGTCTAGTTTGTATCTGAGTGAAATCCACTAATGTCAATGTGTAACATGAGAGATGTTTCTCTGAGAGCTTGCAAAAAACACCTTCATGCATATTATTTTCTGTATGTGTTCATCAGCATCATGAAGCCTCTATTTTTCTCTTTATTAATCATCACTGAGAAACTTTCAGCAGAATGCACTAAATCAAAGCATTTGTATCTATCCTTGACTTAAAGGGGGAAGTTTGCTTCCTTTTTGCCTTGAGTCTAATTTCTGAACAAGTTATTCCCTTGTGGAATAATATTTGTTCACATAGGTCGTCTCACCAATTCTCTGCCAAGCCATGGCTATGTGCAAGTTCAGGCACAAGTGACAAAACCTGCAGGAAAGCAGGAGCAGCTGACTCAGGCTGAAAGCCTGTTACAAAGTATGGATCTTAATCCCAGGTTAGATTTTGACTGAGTGTCTGTTCCAAGTCAAAGTTTGGTATCCTAATTCTCCTCTACATTTTTGATTTGTGTTGGCACTTTAACCATGTTTACACACTTCTCCTATTTAACAAGACTCTCAGTATAACTGTTATTCAAAAAGAAATTTATCCCTCATTTGGAAATACACTTGCACTTAATGGACAAATTATTTGCATGGATAGTTCACACATTATTTAAGGCCTGTGCAACTCTATTTGAGATGTGCAATCATTTAAATTATAAGTAAGGGATAAAAATAAAGTGGAACCTGATCCTTCCATTCTTAATTCCTGTAAATAGCATGTATATCCTCTCGATCCATGCTAAGAGATGCAGAGCAAGGTCTGCAGATTTACAGCAGGATTTTTGCTCCTTCATGAATAATAATAAAAGTATTTGTTTTATTAGTGAGTTGGTGGTTGAATTATTTTCTTGCTAATCCTTTTAAGATATACATTTTCTTTTGGGGTTTTTCTGTCTTTTGGGGGTCCTTCTCTGGTACCTGGAAGATGAAGATTTGATTATTATCAAAATTTTTGTAAAAATAGGTTATTTAATCAGCCACCCACAACACATTCACAGCTGAAAGCTTGATTTTGGAGTGGTGTGAAAATAGTTATGAGGAGAATTATAATAAGAAAAGAAATCACTGACAATAAAGCTCTACTAAAAATTCCACAGAAGTCAAGCTACTGAGTTCTTCCTGTCACACCCCACTGCCTTTCTAGGGAGACTTTTAGTCTTTAAAGTATTTTCAAGAGTTGAAATTGAAGAGCAGGCCAGTGTCTTTTATGATGACAGGTACGGTATGTACCAAGCCATTGGCTGACTGGGGTGTTTGGTGGGGACATGAGTTGGGAGTAGTAATGACTTTCAAGTTCTATGGTTTTTGAGGAAGCACTGAAATCACCTAGAGGGGGATGTACTGCCACCCATGGAAGATGTTTGCATATCCCATAGTTTTTGATTAGATCAAAGTGCATGGCCTTTTTTAGTTTATTGCAGCTTTACCCATGGGCAGTAGTGACAAATCCCACATCATGCATTATGTCTCCAACATAAGCCCGTACTTAACAAACAATAGGTGAAACAAAAACGTACCATGCCCATCTTCTTCCTGTCACATGAAATCAACTACCCTCATCTCAGTGATGACCTCTGAGAAAAAAAAAAACACACTGTAATTGTTAGTGATAAAAATCTGACTTCTCTGCCCTTGACTAATTCCAATGGGCCATCGACACACCAGACAGCAGTTGCTGGGAATAGATGGTCCTGGCAGCAGCAGGGGGCAAGAAGGACATTTCTGTAATGGTTATGGTGTGAAATGGCTGCGCTCTGACTACTCTGAAACTACTTTTAGATGGTTTTTTATGTCTGAACTAAGGCACTGGAAGACTGAAGGCTCTGTTGAGCAGTCACTGTATTGTGCCTTTATACATCCTGTAGGGCAGCAGAGCCATTGTCAAATATTAGACGGTTAGGGCACATTTATGAAACCAAGCCATCAACCAGACACAACTACCAGTGCGTGGTGGCCCAGTACTGAATCGAAGAAGAATTCTTCAAAGAAGAAGCAGAAGAAAAGAAAAGAAAAGAAAAGAAAAGAAAAGAAAAGAAAAGAAAAGAAAAGAAAAGAAAAGAAAAGAGGAGAGCAAGACAAGCTTTTCAGACTGAGATGATGCCCAAATCCTTGTTTTTATAAGGACCCTGAAGTTCTGAGTAATGGAAACAAGATCTTGAGTCCAGGAGCATCAAGATAATTATATAC
>VXBC01009844.1:179685-196235 GCA_013399945.1 Ploceus nigricollis | reverse complement strand
CTTGGAAATGTTTTATTTGCACTCTGTTTCCAGAAGTATAACATACAAAATAAAGTCTATTTCTATTCTTATATAACAGAAATCAAAAGGAGCTGGCTTATTTCTCTTGATTTTTCAATAGGTTATGTGTACTCTGTTGTTTATGTCAATAGAATCTCACTACTTTTCAGACCTGAATTCACCTGCTGTAAAATTTGCAGTCTGGTGTATCTCACACTACATTAAGCATTGTATATTTTCCATAAATTCATATGCCTTTTAATTGTTGAATTAAATGAAGGTCTCATATAAAACAGCACAGTGGTAAATAATCTGAGGGTATTTTTAACTTTCATATTATATCAACATTTCCCTCACATTTCTGCTTGAATGGTATCACTCTACTTTCTAAAGGCAAATAGACACTGATGGAACTTTGCTTGGGACCCATCTTCACACAGCTTGAATGGAAAGATGGCACACTCTGCTGGCAGCACTCTTCCCAGGATTTTAAAATAATTCTGTGAGGAACAATGCAATTTCAAAATGACTAACTACCAGGTTGCTCAGAATTCATTGCTCATTGTCACCATCATAGTGATTCAGAACTTGTTTATTGCTATTTCTTAAAAATTTTAAATTAGATTAACTTACAGGTACCAAACATATTTAAAACACTTCAGATATTTAAGATACATGGTTAAAATGCATAGTTTTGTGTATAAGCAAATCTTTCCGGATTTTGGGGAATACAATGCAGTCAGTAGAAAGACTCCTCTTATTGTTACAATGCTCAAATCTGGATCACTTGGGAAATTACCTCCAAAGCGACTGGATGTCACTCACATACAGTTTTATCAGAGTTTTATGTTTAACTGCCTTCCTAACAGTAAGAAGATTGACTTTTATCAGGACTTTACCTTGCCCATACAGGATATGCTCTGAACCAGGAAGAACTAGAAGTAGAGTAACCTACACTTCAGAATGCCTCAGAGTAAAGATTGGCTCCATCAAAAAGCAGCCAAGTGGATTAGGATAGTAATTTAAACTTCGTGAGACAAGATAAAAATGACTGCACTAGGAAGAATTCAAGGTACTCCAGCCAGCAGATTGGGATCTTTTGGTTCTGGTGTAACTCATAACTGACTCTATTTATTTAAGCTGCATACACTCCAGGTGTTTACAATCTTTCCCACTTCCTAGTGGATCTTAATGTTGTCCCTGAGATTGCTTAATCAGCTGTGTATTGGTTTGTGCTTAATCTTTATCCTGCAGCTAGGTCTGAGCTTGCCCTTGGATGTGGGAGCATTTTAAGGATGCTGTCATGGAAGCATTGATCCTATCTGCATAACAGCTCACATTTTGCCTCAAGAACCAGCTCACATTTTGCCTCAAGAACCTTCCCTTCCTTCCCCTTCCCCTGCTGTCTTTGTCGTTCAGTCCTCTGAAAACCAGCTTTAGCCTGGGATGCTTTGGGAGACATCTCAAGAAAAAAGTCCACCAGTTTTGTACTAAGCAATGAAATCCACAGACACCACAAATTTAGCCATAGGTGTCTGAAAAATGATTCTTCTGCCACCATTGACTGCATTTTTCTTTAATCATGGGCCAAAAAAATGTTGGGTTTTTTTTTTCCATTTTGAAATGGCCCCTCTTGGGTGAGGAAAGTTTTGCTTTGGTTTGTTCTTTACGGAAGATCCTGATGTGAATAAACTGGCAGGGGAGCTATTCTATGGCACATTTTTGTATTTCCTGATGTCCTCCAGTTGATCATTTTGCCCATGAGATAATGATATGTGATATGTGAGGGTGACAAGTTGTCTTCTCCATGGACACGTGTGTGTTTTATTTCTTTACAAAAACCTTACCATCCTATTGTAGTGAACCACAGGATCCCACACCCATGGTGAATTTCAAACTCCATTCTGGTTTCCTGGTGGGTTTTACTTTTATTTCTAGGATATATCACTTGGAAATCCACTCCAGCCTACCTACCATGTCATACCTCTATAAACAATCAATAAAAAACCAAATAATAGATATAATCATTAATCGCCACATGTGATATTAAATGACAAAATATCTCTCTCCTATGAAGGAAATATTAAAAAGAAATCTACGTGTTTTGAAGTTGAAACTTATATTTTGCTTTTTAACCTATTTTGCTGTTTTTTTCAGCCTTCTCAATGCAACAGCACCAGGACCTTATCAGACTCTAGGTTGTGCTGCTGTACTCCAACTTCTGAAGCTTTTGTCTTTTGCTCTAGCTTAAGTCCCATCATGAGTTATATCTTACCCTTGTTGTAAAAGGTAATAGAATAAATGCTATTCATAAGTAAAATGTTGAATTTTTCTCAAGCCATCTTGAAAATTTGTACCTGTAGTCCAAGAAATTTCACAGCAGACAGACATCATGCAGTCAAATGGATCCTTCATGTTGCATGATAGCAATACCAACACATTAATTCTGTTTCATGATGCATAGGCTGCTCTTTGAAATATTTCTGTGTTTTTTTTTCCAGTGAACATTATTTACATCATAAATACCACCAACATACATATTTTTAATTGTATAATTGGCACTTCTATTGATTAGCGTTTTCTCTACTCTTGCCACAGAATTTTCTTCCCTCACATGAATCTTAGACAAGTTCTGTAAGAAAAAGAGGATGTGTCACTGGCTTGATTTTGTGAGGTGTTGAGCACTTGATTTCAGTGAGAATTGCAAGCCCTTACCCCTCTGGAAGAGGGGAAGTGAAATGGATTTTGGCAGACCTTGGCCTAGGGAGACAGACTGGCAGAATCCCTTGGTTCTGAGTGCTAAGGGGCAAAAGAGTCCTGGAAAGCTGGACATTCTTCAAGAAGGAAATCGTAAAAGCACAGGAGCAGACTGATCCCATGTGTTGAAAGTTGAGTTATCAGGGAAGAAGCCCAGCCCAGCTGAACAAAGAATTTTGGCTGGAACTGAGCTGAAAAACGGGTAAGGTTAGAAGAATGGAGCTCCCATAATCCAAGGGGAAATGGTCAGAGATGTGCTGCAACACATAGATATGCACAGAAGTCTATGGAGCTGGATGGGATCCACCCAAGGATGCTGAGGGAGCTGGCAGAAGTGCTCACTGAGCCACTTTCCGTCATTTCCCAGCAATCCTGGTTAACTGGAGAGGTGCCATGACACCCATCTACAAGAGGGGTGAGAAGGAGGATCCAGGAAACTACAGGCCTCTCAGCCTGACTTCACCTCTGGGAAAGGTCATGGAGCAGATCATCTTGAGTGCCTTCACATGGCATGTACAGGAGAAGCAGGGGATCAGGCCCAGCCAGTATGGGTTTGTGAAAGCCAGGTCCTGCTTGGCCAACCTGTCCTTCTATGCCAAGATGACCATCTTAGTGGATGAGGGAAATTCTGTGAATCTGTCTACTTGGACTTCAGTAAAAGCTTTGACATCATCTCCCAGAGCTTTCTCCTGGAGAAACTAGTCTGGAGAACAGGAGGCTCAAGGGTGACCTTATTGCTGTGAAGCAGGTTGTTACAGGGTAGTGGTTGGTCTCTTGTCACGAGTAACAAGTGATAGTACAAGAGGAAATAGCCTCAAGTTGCATGAGGGGAGGTTTACATTGGATGTTAGGAAAATTTCTTCACGGTTGTTAGGCAGCAGAACAAGCTGCTCAGGGAAATAGTGGAATCACCCTTCCCTGGAGGTATTTCAAAGATGTATAGATGTGGCACCTAGGGACATGGATTATTTGTGGACCTGGCAGTGTTATGTTTGCTTGATGATCTTAGAGGTCCTTTCCATTCTAAGCAATTCTGTGATTCTACTTTTGTCTGCCACTAGCTGGAATGCATAAGACATTTTAATATGAAAGAAACAAATTATGCAGATTGAGAGAAGAGACAAGTTAATTGCATCCTTCAGTTCGTAGCATCCACGTAGGTCCTAATTAAGGAAACAATCTTCTTTCTGGAGGTTATGTTGCGAGGGCTGGTCTCACGTGGTACTTTGAGTAAAATGCTTAAATAATTTGAAGACTTTTGTACTAATGGCTGGAACTCGGCTCATTTTCACCTGCAGATCTCCGCACTAAATATGAGGGCCACTGAAGTATCTGAGGTGAGGATAGTTTTCACAATCATATTCAAATATGAATATTTGATAAGACCTTAGGAATAATTAACAAGAATCACAGCAGAAGCAGGGACATGCTGTCTTTCTTTCCAGGGGACAGTAATCCCATCTAGAAGAGACCACCTGCAGTGCATGTGCCTCACCAGTGCTCTCAACTAACCCTGGAAAATGGCCTTGTAAAACATTGACTTTTTCTGCACTCTCTCAGTTGTCACTTTCCTTTCCCGACTTATTTAACTGAAATTGATATGCTAAGTCTTTTTGCACTGGAAGTTGCTGTTACTTAGTTTTTGTTAGAAATGTAATGTGCTGAATGTGCTTTGTTCAGTTAGCATAATAATAGTCTTCTGTGCATAGTGTATTTAATATTCCAGACCACACTGATTTTTAGTTTCTCACACACTGCAAAAGTCACAAAAGCCCTACATTGATTTTATTTCTAGTAAGGTATATATAGACCATTCTGGAGGAGTTATGTTGCCCAATGTGATACGTTTGATCTTCCTGTAGGACAAGACAAAACCAAGCTACACTAATTATATGTGCAACTGAGAAAATGACAGAGTTTGTTAAACTGAAGGATTCAAAGCAGGAATCATAATTTTTACCTTGTAATAAGCAATTAGAAAATAATGGTGAGATATTTAACAATGTTTCATATGTGAAGGAAATTAATTACTATGTTGACAGTGATTTACGGCAATGACTTATGTAAAGAAATTCCCTTAACTATAGCTAAAGAACAGATACGGATCTTGCTGCCTTATCCTCTCTTTTCAGTCTTGCTGCTCAAAGAAGACTGATGCTCCCCTTCAATCATGTCAGCTGGGATCAGCTCTGGCCCTTCCTCCCAGCACAGCTGTGTTGCCACACCAAACTGTGGGACCAAGCGTTTCACTGAACCCAGATCCTGGTAACCTGATAAAGCATCCTGACAGGGCAGTGTCAGAGGTCAGGACTTGAAGCATTTGTTATCCAGATGACAATTTATGAGGCTGCAGAGTTGCCTTTCATGTCTCAGATGTTTAACACATGGAACTTGGGGGGAAGTAATGCCCCACCCCCTGCATCCTGCTGTCTGGACCAACCATCCAATGTGCTTCTTTAGATTTGTAAAGCCAGAATTAAAAATTTGCCTGTGTTAACAGACTAAATTATGTTTCTTTTAGAAAAGGAACATTCAAATGCTCTTCATTGCTGTTATTGACATCCATATTACACTAGTCACCTTTTTTTTTAAAGCTAAAATGTGAACAATCTAGCAGGTGAAAAAAATTTCTTCAGAATAAATGAATCACCTCAAACACCTATGGTTTTATCTCTGTGGTTTTGTCTTTTTCTCTAACACAGAAGAACCTGAAATAATTCATTTGTAAAAAGCAGCTTATTAGCATGTAACATTGAAAATGCAATTTGCCACTAAGAAGAAAATCAAAGAGGAGGGAAACAAAGCACAGAGGAACATAAAACTGTGATGTACTTATTGAACCATTGAAAGCAAGTTCTCTGAAACTGCCTACAATGTTAGGTGTTTTCCCTGACAGTGTTAATTTGCTGCAGAGATAATGGGGTGTGAGACCCTTTATGGAGTACTTGTGTACTGATATGGGCAGCACAAAAGAATGGTGCTGAGAAGATCGAGGGAAGTGATCTTACCCTGTGTTGGCAATGGTCCTACTTCATGTCAAAGTTTGAACTAAAAACCCTCTCCAATCAATACTTCTGCTATTGCATATGTGTATATGTTATACTGTATATGTGTATGTATATATTGTACAGCACATCCTCACTTGTGCTGCCCTGCCTTCGCTGGACCTAGTGCAAAACACTTGAAATTCTTTCACAAGCTGGTCTGTAATATCAGGTTTCTATATCCACAAAAACCTTAATTTTTTAATGCTAGAATATATTTTCCATCAAAATTCTGTTTCTATTGTTCTAAATTCAACTCAGAATAAAAAAGCAGTTTTGAAAAGCTGATATGAAATGGAACCAATGTCCTCAGGTTAGTCTTCATCTTCTTACCTGATAGTAGCTCTGGAATACTGGATTTCAGCATTTGGTTGTTGTGTTAATGCTTGTGTTTTATTCCTCTTTTTCTTTGCATTATCTTACTTTGCAAGGCTTTGTAGTAAACACTACTGGTTTACTAAGCACAAAGCAAAGTTATGTTGCTATAGGGATATTGCTATAATGATAGTATCTTATTATGTATTAAGATAATGGAATATTACACTCCCTGAGAGAAAGACACATACAAATTCTGACAAATGCAAAGGGCAGTGCAACATGAATATTTAAACAGAGATATAAAACGTAAAAAATATTCAACAACATTTGTTTCAGAAGAATTTTGGGTATACAGAGTGAAACACTAAACATTAAAGAAACATTGCTGATGACACTATTTCAAAGTTTATGTAATTTATGTACGATGAACATTGAAGTTACGGTTTTGATGGCGTGAAATTAAAAAGTGAGAGAAAAAGTAAAGGATGCATTTCTCCATAACCAGCAGCTGCAATGAACCTCAGCATTTTAAAAAGCCTCTCTGGATAGGTGAGCACCTCAGGATAGATGCTGAAAAACTTGGATATTCTTAACCATGAGCTGCATGGTTAAGGACTTCCAATGAAATGGCAGACAACTCTGTGGACTGGAAGACCTGGAACTGGCATAGCAAAGGGTAGATGGGAACAGAAAACATCCTGTACCCTAAATCTGGTCCAAAATAAGCAGTTCCACATAGCTGAGACTGGCAGCTTCAGTACTCACCACATCTAGTGACCTGTCTGAAGATTTGTGCCAGAAAAGGAAGGCATGGTGGCGTTAGGAAGCCTTTCCGAAATCATCACATCAATGCATCACACTGTCCTGCCTCTCTGAATTTATCTGGCTCACCCAAAAGTTAGAAGAGTAAAATCTTCAGGACCTGTGCACATCTGTGGAACAGTACTTAGTAAAACTCTGTGTCATCAGGTTGCTTTTATGGCTTCTGGGCCATCACTGCATATGTGACCCTAGGGAGAAATTTTTTTTGAAAGCTATTTATGAAAGTTGTTTCACAGCACAAGTCATATACCGAGTATTTAAATTAGCCTCACAGGAAATGTGAAGGAATGAAACAAAATCACTGGCAATATTTGAGGTATGGAAGGGTACAGATAGTTTTAGCTATATTTATGAGTTTGTGTGAATTCTCCAATAAAGCTATTGCCTTTCTCAGTGACCCCAATCAGGAACCGGGGAACAGAGGTCTTCCCAATTGTTACCCCCTCATGAGTCTCGGGTATCTGGCTCTTCAGCATGACTGTTTTCCTGCTAGTTTAGGTGACTCAGGCTGCAAAACACAGGGCAATGCCACTGGGAAGCTACACTGCAGCCGAGGGTTAGTATCCAGAGTGCTCTAGTCTACAGAGTGTGACAGCCTCCTTGTTAGCAATGGTTTGTTGTACTCCCTAATCACCAGACAAGTTCTGTTCAGTAGGTCGGTAAAAGGCAAGAAAGGCATAATTTTCCAATAAAAGTCAACACAATGTCAGACTATAAGCTCTTCAAAGCAGGGGCACTATCACACACTGGAAGGGTCGTTCTGGCCGGAGCCATGCCTCAAACTGTAGTCCAAATAATGGAAATATAAAATGTATAGTGGTGCCCAAATGGAGAGGCCAAGAACAATGCAGACATATTTTCACTCTGCAGATGAATGAGATGCTGTGCAAAAGATCCAAACTGGATGTGAATCCTGCCTTTCTTCTTCCACTTTGGGACATCTATTCATACACATAACAAATGTTTTTTTATAGCATACATCCCCTGCTTCTAGCAGTGCCATGTAAAAAACCCCACAACTGGAGGGCATTGTTTAAATAAAGATCAGCCTAGGTCCTCTTCCATGCACTGCACTGAAGGAACAAGCTGGATGATGTACTGGCTCTTGTTCAAAAGTTTCCTAGCAACAAAACAGGTAATGAAGAAAGCAGCAAGTCAAGCTGTCTACTGTCAGCATCTGCAGTGATGAGTTGTACATAAAAAATAGTACTTTTTATATAACAGATATGTGTCCTAAGACTGCAAGTTGCCTGCAGGACTACTTTGGGAAAGTGAAGTCAGGAATACAAAAGACTATGGCCCTCTGCACTTTGTTATGGCATTGTTATCATTCCTAATCAATAGTTCACAATTTTTGCATAAGAAAATAGGGGAAATTTGAACCAAAAGGGCTAGCAGCTGCTGGATCCTTTGTTAATGTGTTTGCTATAGAGTTATCCATACTGTTAATGGAGCATGAAGAGCAAATAGGTGCTATGAACAGGTGCTAATAACACAGGTATTCATAAAATAGGTGTTAAAGTCTAGTCAGTGCCATGCTTAAAAATTACCATTAGATCATGACCACAAATCATGATCCTGTTGTTCTGACTCACATATTAAAAAAACATCAGCTTTGCTTTGGAACTTTGGAGATTATTTTTTTTTTCCCGTTGGCAGTACTTTGGGAGCAGGACTCTATTGGTCTTGGAGTGTACAGCAGCAGTCCAGTGGGAGCCTCTGGACAGGCATTTTAGTCAACTAGGTGCCTTGGAAGTGCAGATAGAAAGAGGTTCACCCTAGTTACCTCCTGCTTCCTCCAGGCATTTTTGCCCTTTGCAGGTTGCCTTCCTCTCTGCTGTGTGTGTTTATACACCTGTTTGGCTCTCTGACATCCCATCCATGTTTTCCTTCTATGTAAACAGCATCATGTGAAAGTCTGGTTCAGGAAGGGGGTCCCAGAGAGAGGTGACCGGATGTGACTGAGGAGGCAGTAAGGGTCCAGGAGTGAGGAGCATCAAATAAAGAAGGAAGAGCTTTTATCAGGCTATGCAACCACAAAGTGCCCCTGAGCAGGAGGAAAACTGCCTCCATGCACAGTGCCAGAAGAAGGAAGGCTCCTTGCCCAGTGTGAATACTGTGGCTGTGTTCAGCAGGTGATCTCTCTCTGCAGCTCCAGTGCTGGCTGCTGCCCAGGCAGCTTAATGTACCTCCAGCTCATCCGCACCACAGCCGTCCTTGTCAAGGATTAGTTGTTAGTTCATCTCACCAACATCAATGATGGACAATGTTTTAGGAAAACCTGAAGCACTCCTGTGAAATGGGAAGGACATTCCCATGGCTATTTATCATGTTCTCTGAGCCCTTCATGTAACTTCATGTAACTACTTCAGAGAACTTTGTTATTAACTTTCAGTATTATTCAGTGGCTTCTGCTTTTCCTTGTTTCATGTGTGAGATTAATTTTATAATTAATTACCTAATGTATTATTCACCTTCTAAGCCTTAGAGCAATCATGTTTCTTTTTATTAATTTGCCTGCAACACTACTCTCCTGCCTCCAGCTTGGAGTGTGAGTTTCATAGTGATTCTACTCTAAATAAGCCAGCTCCTTACACTCACACTGAAGCCATTTTTTGTTCCTATCATGTTCTGCTCTATTTTGACAAAGTCAGCACACTTCTTTGTATGATCATCTTTCCTGAGGCTTTTTGTCTTCACTCTCCCTTGAAGTTGTTGGGATATGTTTTATGGAGGAGGAGATGACTTTGCAAAATATTTCAATTGCAAGGCAAAAAAGCTCCAAAGTTTGAGACAATCAGAAAAGCCTCTGTAAGCAGCAGTGAGAGTCTTGGTTATTTCTGAAGAGAGGGACATGTTGAGGCCACATTTGCCAGGGCTGTGACCCTGCTCTGGGACTTGTTCCCAAGCCCCAGGAACTGAGGCAGCTGTGGTTGTTGTTATTGTTGTTGTTTTGGGTTTCTGAGTATTATATATGCTGAGGAGTTTCTAGCAATTGACTATACTGGCTGAGCAGGGACACCAAGGCAAGAATCTTTTCATGCCTAACTTTGGGCTCCCATGAATTCTTCTCTCATTTCTGATGAAGGCATTGCCTTGACATCGAGAGTGGTGATGATGCTTAATTTTACTAATAATTATTAATCAGCCACTCATGCTTGAGAAGACAACAGCATGATGCATCCTTAAGGTGACTTGTCTCCTGGTGAGACTCCTCAATGAATGGGATCTCCTGGTGGTCCATTTGCAGCCCAGTCCTCCATAATGTTCTCCTTTGGGTAACTTGATGGGGTTTTCTCACACGAATCCCACAGAAAATTGAGAGGCTTGCAATGAGTCTAGAAATAGAAAAATGTTTTGCAATTTCAGATGGTGAGTTTGCAGGTGGAATTGGATTTGATCTCAGGATTTTTGTGAGAACTGTGTTAGGCATTAGTTCCAAACATCAGCAAAAATACCAGGGTTTCTACATGCAGCAGAAATAGCCCTGCCCAGCCAGGGGAAAAAAGGACAATCAGAAATGCAACTGCTTCCTAAAAATGTCATAGTGAAACCACAGCATCAAAGAAAAGTCCTTTAGCATCTTTAAATCATACTGAGTGCTAAAAATGGCTATTCCTCACTGACAGTGATGCTGATTTAGAAACATAAGCACATTGTAAACCACTAGATTTTGACTATGGAATCAGTCAGCTGTATCCTAATGGTATTTTGTCATTCATTCCTCAAATCAACTAGCATTCACATATGTGCCCTGAGGAGGCAGAAGCAATTTCAGACTTCTAAGTTTCTGCAGATTTTGCACAGACTTTTATCGTAGGGGATGAGGGGTCATTCTTTAAGGGGTTCACACTGGAAATGTTAAATACATGTTAAATACAATGTTCAATGTTAATACACACAGAGCAGATAATAGAACAAGTACTAGCTTTGGGAAGGCCTCACATTGGAGAGTGTGGGTCTTGTGGTTCAGAACAGCTCTGATTCTCCAGCAGATTATTTTCTTTTGAAACAATCCACCTAAATTAGTAACAAATCTTGCAATTCCTACCTCTGTATTTTTCGGGGTTACTCTTAGATGTTCAACATGAGCAGTCACAGTGAGAGTTTGGCTACTGGGACACAGAGTCAGACAGACTCTGAAAGGCAAAACAAGCTAGAGGATGTGGTGACGTCTGGCAGAAGGGGCAAGGGTTATGTCAATCAGTGATTTTATGCATTTGCTGAGGTAGACTGAATCAGGGCACTTTTCTCTGACAGACCTATGAGCCTATTACTCAGTGTTGTGTATTCTTGTTACTCTTCTCACCTCCTTCCTGATCTGAAACTTTTCCAGACAGTATACACAAGGCACCAGAATGGGCTGGGGGCTGACCTGCTGGGAAGCAGCTCTGAGGAGAAGGACCTGGGTGTCCTGGTGGACAATGAGCTGTTCATGAGCCAGCAGTGCCCTTGTGGCCAAGAAGGCCAGTGGTATCCTGGGATACATTAAGCAAGATGAAGGAGGTGATCCTGCTCCTCTACTCAGTCTTAGTGAGGCTGTGACTGAAGTGTGGAGCACAGCCAGCGAAGAACTACAAAGATGGTTAAGGGTCTGGAGCATCTTTGTCACAAGAAAAGGTGTGTTAAGTATCAGGAAGAGATGACTGAGAGGGACCTCATCCATGCCATTCATCAGTATCTGAAGGGAGGGTGCTGAGAGGATGGACCAGGCTTTTCTTGATGGTGCCAAACAATAGGACAAGAAGAAACGGGGAGAAACTGATGCACAGGAAGTTCCTCCAGAATATGAGGGTAAACTGCTTTACTGTCTGGGTGACCAAGCACTGCAACAGATTGTCCAGAGAGGGTGTGGTCTCCCTCACTGGAGATACTCAACCATCTGGACACAATGTGTGCTGGGATGATCCTGTTTGAGCCAGGTTGGGCCACTGTTGTCTCTTCCAATCTGACCCATTCTGTGATCCTGTGATTCTGCGTCTAGGCCCTCTCTGTAGTACAGCCCAGCTCCATGATAACCACTGGTGAAGAACACACACTACAGCTCCATCTTGCCATTCAGGGAGAAAAACCAGCTTTTAATGTCTGTGGCTCACATGCACATGTTCACATGTAGTTCACTTAGAAAAGCAGTCAGAATTACACCTTCCAGTGATGCTATCTATTCAAATAAAAGTACTCAGAGCATCTGGAAGACCATAGGTCTGTGGTCTCTGCTGAGGTCAGATGAAGAGGAGTGGTGGTGGTGGCTGGACATCAAGTCAAGATGATAAAAATTCTGGAGTGTTCTGTAATCCAAGCACAGTCATGGCACTCACACTAAAGATATCACCAGGCTTTGCACAGCACTGGTAAAGGATGACATTAAACACACCAAAGACTTGAAGTATAAGGACACATGGTGGTTGAGAAACTCCCTATTCAGCAGTGAGGGAACTCCTCATTGAGCTGAGGGCTCCCCATTCAGCAGTGTTTCAGGTTTACCATCCATCAGTGGGAACAAAAAAATTAAAATATTGAAGATATTCCTGAGGTAAATGTTTTTCTGTTTACTATATTTAGGCCAAATCTCTCTTCCAATCTGACCTTGTTTATTATTATTATTATTAAAGCACATATGTTTAATATGTGGCTTTTTAGCCATAAATCAACTGTGCTGTAGAGGCAAGTAATTTTTAAGTGGAAAGTGAGAATTTTCCCTTGAGAAAGGGTCAATACATTAAACTCTGATGTTTTCTCAATTTTTTTTTTTGTTACAGGATTCTCAGGAACAATTTAGTTTTCAGTAAGTGTACATTTTGCTATGAAAAAAATCACAGTCAAGAAATTGCTAGTCACATCCTGAGACAATTATACAACCACAATATTAAAACATGACGCATTACCATTTTATTAAAGAAATTAAAAGCCAGAGGCAAACAGACAGTACCATATTATAATGCAGGATTATTAGCATTAGAAGGCAGTGCGGGACCCTTTACAGCATATTGATGAAGATCAGCATGTGCTAATCACTCACTAGATACACAGAGAGGAAATGTGGGCTTATGTTCAAGGTTGTATAACCTGTTAGATGCAAGATTCAGTCTTACCTTAGAAAAGACTTCATGGCTAATTAAATTTAAGATGCAGTACAGGGGGTTGGCAAGTGAAGAGGAGCGGTGTACTGGAAGAGGAGAATGTATGAAATTAAATGCCACAGCTTCCTATGAACCCTGACTGATGGGATCAGATTTGCAATTTTGAGAACAGACATCAAGGGTGCATAGCTGTCAATGAAATTATAATCTGGATATTTTATAATCTATAATGATGCTATTTTCAGGGTGATTGCTCAGGAAGGAAGCACATCCGTTTGATAATAATGTATGCTATAGCCCTTTTACACACTGTATTTTACTGTATTTTCATATTTACATGCAAGCATTGAAGCTACACATATTTGAAATTACTACTGACTTCAAGGAAGAATATATTTGCAATAAGATTTTAATTATTTAAAAATAAGAATGTAGCTGAAATGAAAGTCTTAGAAGTTATTGTAATGGAAAGACAAGTCCTTCACATATGAATTTATAGGCATTATAAAAATTCAAGCTTCTTCTTTATTTAACAGCTGCCTTCAGCTTTCTTCTAAAAGTACGAAATCTGCAATTTAATTCTCTTGCTGTAGAAGTTTAGTTCAGCTGCTGAGGTATTTCAATACTTGGCAACAAAAACCTAAAAGTAAGAATTCAATTTATCATTACAAATTTGGCAAAAAGTTGTCTGGAGAAATGGTGTGATTGCTCTATGACACCTTTGTTTTTTAAATTTTGTTTGCAATACAGCATGGTGTAAATAGTAACAGTACATTTCATTTTGCTTCTCTTTATTTATCTTCCCTCCTCACCGAAAAATATGAAAGTGAGATGCAGGATGGAAACAGTTCCTTCCCTTCACAATTTCAGAGAATAGTTTTATGGTTTGTTTCCTACCACTAAAAGATTCAATAGAAAATAAAATTCTGTCCAAAGGTGCTGGGAAAATGCTTTCCTAGTCTGATCAGTTTTAACTGTGGTGCCTATCATAGCACAAGGTTGCTTCTTTTGTAACATCTCTTTGTTACTTTCTAATATTTCTGATGGCTTTTCCAATTCATTGATTGCTTTTTTTTTTAAAAAATGTTTCTTCTTCCATTCTTCCTTTGTTATTTTATGTCTTCTGGCTTAAGAAAATGTAAATATAGTTGACATTTTGTAAATAGTGCATATAAGATGAATGGTAATAGTGAATTTTTTGTTAAATACACCCTTGACCTTTGGTTTCTAGTTCATGGAATACAGCTGTCTCTGAATGTACATGTAAATACAATTAGCACATCCAGGAGCTATCATGTACGTCAGGGAAAATGATATTCTCTCCTGTGCTCTTTTCTTCTGAATATTAGTGTTAGTTATTCTGTTGTATTGAAGAGTCAGGAGGCTGTAACACTCAAAAGTAAGCTTTTCCTAGCAGAGGCAAGTAACCCATCCTCCAATCAATGTTTTATTATTTCCAGTTTCAGTATTTCATCTAGTTGAGAAACTTTGTTGTCGGAACCCAGGACATCGGTCTAACTGCCCTAACTGACCAGAGACCCTAGCAAAAGGCTCAGAGACCTTAGCACAGAGTCAAAAACACCTGTGCCTTTGATTTTAGTCCATAGAAAAAACTACCAACTTTATCTGAAGATTTACAAGCCACAAGAGTTTGAGTAGAATGATAGTTAATTTGACACAAAGTAAAAAAGTAGAATTCTAGAGTTTTAGAATAAGAGTTCAAAAAGCAAGATAGAAGAATCTAGGTGTGTCCTGTCCTTCTTCTCCTTCTTCTTATCCTCCATCTTCTGCTGTGATAGAGACACTTTTCTATTAGTTTAGAGAAGAGACAGACTATCTAACATAAGTAATAAGTATTAGGAAAGTATTGTAAATAAAATACACATAATTCTTAGTATAAAATGTTAACACCACCCCAAGGGCAGTCAGTATGCCACAATCTGACCTGCTAGACAGATCTCAGCAGGTCAGAGAAAGAATGTAATAGATAAAGAAAAATAAACAACCTTAAAAAGCAGAACCGACGCATCTCGACTTCTTCTTCAGTTGCAGAGCTAAGAGAAGATGACTTTCTACTATCTCAGAGTCATCTCAACCACAGAACCTGAGACTTTGTGACATTAACAATACAGACACCCTTGCAGTTAATTTGGCACTTTAGTACAAATATGGTGATACAGTTTTCTGGTCCTGATTAGGACAATGAAGCCTAAACAGCTGAATTACAGCAGAAGTCATTGCCACAGTCAAGCAAGGGGTGCTCTCACCAGCACAGAAATCTGTAATATTGTTGTATCATTCTATTCTTGGCTCCTGAAGTGATATGTGTAAAATGAAAGCTATCTATATAAACAAAAAAACCATCTAAAATGATACTAACAATGAATGAAACTGATGAAGAGACTCCCTAGCTTATTTGAAAGATTATGAAAGCAGAATCATCTTTTGAAGTAACCTTGCTTTCTTTTCGGTTGGAATACCTCATTCTCCATATATACTTCTGCAGTTACCTCTGGCTCTGCATCTCTTCACTGTCGCCACACTGTCTGGCTGGACCAGCTGCTGGAAGCAGTTGAACCCATTTGGCAAGTTCCAGCAGATGCTGAAGATTATTCACTCCAGAGGATGTCTACAGCATATGTGACCTCCACAGTCCATGGGATTTAAGAGGCTGGATCTGCCTCTCAGAAATATGTTGCATACAGAAGGAGGATTTAACAGGAAAGCCCCTGAGGAATGCAAAGCTTGATGCAAGGAACAGGAACAATGGAGCAAAGAGATTGGCAGATTTTCTGGGTCTTCCAAAATTGAGAAAACACATTTAGGATACAGGTGGTGAATAAATGAAATTCTCCCAAGAGACAGAACTCCTGCAAGTTCCTTGAAACTAAACCAAGGCAGATTTCTCTCATTAATTCTTATTAGTGGCTGGTTACAGACAGTGTGATTGAACAGGAAAATGTTAATGGTTACAATGACTGACTGTGCGCTAAACATAAAGTTGATGCTGCTTAGAAAAGTGGTTCATGCACTTTAAATTAACATTAAAGTTATTGCATTTTTAAATCAGTTGCTAATTCCTTCTCATAGCCCAAAGTTCTTTTACATCTTAACAGAATAATTCTAATCAAAATCATACTGCTTTCTTTTGATGATAGAAATGAAGGAAAGCATTCCTTGTCTAATAACTTGAATTTGTGTCATTGTTTCCGCTTGCATAATATGGATGTTCTTTTAGTAATTCGTGTGTCCATCAGCTCCTGTACTTTTTTTTTTTTTTTTGTGAGATCTTTTGAACCTGCTGGCCAGTTTCAACCAGCCATGTGTCATAGTTTGAGGGGGAAGTGAGTTTTTCAGGAAGTTGGGGTCAAACAAATCAGTGGTCAGATTTGAGTATTGACACCTGGACTGACCACTGATTGTATGGATACGCCTCTGAGAACACAAGGGGGTTAAAAGCAAGAACTCCTGAGAGGCTCTCTCTTTGGTTCTGGTCAGCAGAGGAGAGCAGGGCCTCCCCTGCCCAGCC
>VXBC01009844.1:2868-179664 GCA_013399945.1 Ploceus nigricollis | reverse complement strand
CTGCTGAGGTGTCTTCTGTCCCCCCCCAGTGCCACTTTGAAATTTGATGTCATGTGCAGGCAGCACGCCGCAGAGGAGAAGCGGGGGAGAAGGAGCCGTGGGAGCTCCGAGCCTGCTGTGGGAGTTCAGCCATCCCGGGAGAGAGAGACTTTTAACCCTTCTTTGGGCAGAGGAAACTTTTCCAGACATTTATTCTCCTGGCTGGTGGTTTGAGAGAGGAAAGAGCCTGGGACTGAGATGTCAGAAGAAGATGGAAGAAAACCCAAGGTGGGAGGAGATGATGGAGTGGCTTTCTGGGCTGGACTTTTCTTGTGTAGCTGTAGACTGAACCTGAATTCTCCTGAGCACAATGACTGCATTTGGGTGGATGCAGTTGGCTTGAGCCAAGGACCTGCTGCAGTGACTGCCAGTGCAGGAGTGGAGTGAACAGAGCAGGGATGAAGAGGGTGGTGGCAGTGCCCTCTGTCTTTGGGGATGAAGAGCTCTGTTCTTGAGACCCTCAGCCCCAGGGGAGAAAATGAGGGGGGAAACTGTTGTCCCGAAATGAGGAATGGTTGTTTTTTGGTACTTGGCCGAGCGTCCTTAAAGGAACCCTATATGCAACTTTGGTCCATGGACAGTGGTGAGAGCACTGGACATGGAAAGGAGGGTGTCACCGTGGCAGACTTTTTTCTGGACAGTGCCATGGGTGACAAGGAAACATGGGAGGGTTCAACTGTGTTTCCTGTGGCGGTCTATGGTGCAAGAGAGACTCCTGTCTCCCTTGATCAATGGAGAATTGTTTCTTTGAGTGATGATGACTTGATTAGGAACTCGAGGTTTTGTTTGATTGTGAAAGGGTAGAAATTGGGTGGGAGGAGGAGAAATGTTTTCTGGAAGGTTTTCATTCTGTTTTCTGTGTGTGTTTTCTATACTTTTGTAGTTTAATAAAGTTTTTTTCTTTCTATCCCTAAGTTTTGGGCCTGCTCGGCTCTGTTCCTGGTCACATCTCACAGCATTTGTTGGGAAGAATATATATTCATGGGTGCACTGGCATTGCACCAGCACCAACCCATGACACCATGGCAGCAGGATAATCTTGTTCCTAAAGGTTTTGTGAAAGTAGGTATTGTTTACACTTTGAAAGCTACATGAGGTCACTAGGCTTATGTGCACTGCCTGGTCAGGCAGCAAGGCACCACCTGGGACAGGCAGGAGTGGGCACCACCACTTTTTGAGTTCAGCAATAAAGCAAGAAGAGAAATCTGAAGTGTCATGGAGGGCATAGAGAAAATGGAAAGGAGATGAAATAAGTGGAAAGGGTGTATGTTAGGACTTAGGACAGAAACATACAAATAAGAGACTTGGTTCTGTTATATCCACAGTAAATGTAATTGCTTGGTTTTCTCTGGATAGAGTATTGAAATGAATTTCAAAATGTAAAATAGCATATATAAGAAAAGAATTTCTGAATATCTTCAGCACATGCACAACTTATCTTCCCAGTTATTGTCCTTTTCCTCTATTGCCTCTTCCAAAGCCATTTTCAGTATAGATTAATGGCACTGAATTAGCTTTTCCAGAAGTAGAGCAAAGTGTGGTATAAGTGTATAATATCTAGCAGCAAATAAGACCAAAAAGAATTTGGATTCAGGGGCTTCTTGGTCAAACAGCAAAATTAATCAGGAAACACAAGGAGACTTTATAGAAGTCTCTGGCAATTTCAGAGATAATGCTTTGTGCAACTATTATCAACTTTTAAAATAAACAGCATCATGATGATAACAAATATTTACCCAGCATTTCATCATGTAAATTCAGGAAACTCCACTCTTCCTGATTGGGTTCAACAATGGTTGGTGCTCCACTGCACAAGATCTCCACATCTGTTGAACATACAGCATAAAGAACAGCAATGGTCATCAGCTCCCAAAGGCTTCTTCCTTGTGCAGCTGACTAGAGATCAGAACTAGAACCAGAGCCCCATGGTCACAGCTGGATTCAGGGAGTTTCCTCTTGTCCCCAACCCCTTACATTCAAGGACAGGATGTGAAGATAAGTTTCAGTCTCCCTTCTCTTTTTTCAAGCGTGAAATGGTGATAGCTGGGCCTAGGCCCACTGGAGCACTGCACATTCTGTGCTCTAAATAATTCCTTCTGAAACAGCTGTTGTCTTCAATACAGAGTTAAGGATATGAACCAACTCCTTTTTGGTATATTGATATGAATAAAACTGTATTAATGAATTTGCTCTGTTGGAGAGTTGTGGGTTACATATTATTGTGATTTGTTTCCTTTTCTCAGAATATACAACTGCTTACCTTTTAATTGCATGCCTGCATTATTTTTGGAATTTTTTTTTGCTCAGTCACATTCTCTTGGTCTACCAGCAGAGTGTGCTGACTCACAAGAACAGCATTTTTCAAGTAAAGATTTGGCTGAGAGGAGATTTGAAATAGAAAAAGAATTAGGCTAGTAAAAGGGTGGGGGGAAAAGCTTCTCTTTAGGGTCATTTTTTTACTTCTGATGGCCTCATAAATTCTTTTTTTTAGTCACCCAAACTGACTGGGTGATGATAAAACTCAGAATAAATACCCTCACTTTTACATTTGAGTTTAAATTTCAGCATAAATGGAAAATTAATAAGCTTTAGATTGAGTGAAACTCATTCCAAATGCTTCTCAGGATTTGTTTCCTCAAAGTATTTTATTCCAAAGGTTCTACATTTTTCTCCATAATCATTCAGAAAACCTCTGCTTGTTTGGAAGAGCTTCTTTATTTCATGATGTGATGATATATGACTACAGTGCAAATGCAAACCATTAATCACTTTGTTATTTATTACTAACTGGAATTAGTTACTGCCTGATTTATATAACACCCTTAGACTGAACGTCACTGTAGATCCCCCAGGACTCCTTGTGGTCAGGCAGATCTGGAGAGAGCTGTGGAGTGCAGCTGGCCTTGCTGTGTGCATGTGACATTTGGGAGTCTGGGCAGAAGCTGGTTAGGGACATACTGTAACCTCAGAGATAAATCTTTAGATAGACATAAAGCACATTGACCAGCCAGTACAGAACTAGATGCAGGGACAACCTCTGGTTGCAACTGCAGCTTCGTATAAATCATTCCTCCCTGCACTTAGAACTAAGGGGTTTTACCTGCTTTATGGTAGTCCCTGTGGCACAGTTCAAAATTTTAAAGTGTTTTCCAAGTTTGAGGCTTACTAAATGTGCACATGTGCTTGTGTTGTTTTCTGGAACGAAATAAAATGAAATAAAATGAGTCAACTGTTTCTACCTGACTAAGCCTGGAATCCTCTTGGTCCTGAATTATAAGATGTCTGCTGTCTCCTCCAGCTAAGAAGCTTCAAGCTTAACCACCAAATCTTCCTCCTCTACTGCTTCTAGGCAACAACTTACTCTAAAGAAAAATCAGTGCAGTTGTAGCCCACAAGATGCCCACCCACACGAATATGAGGGGTTGCTTGAGGGTTTTCAAAACACGGAAAAGAAAGCTAAGTGACTTGAGAAAGAATTTGAATTGCATATTATTTCAACTTATTGACACTTTCAAGTGATTTTCTATTCCTAAACTTCTGAACACTGACTGTGAATAATATGTTTCAGAATACTATCTCAAGACAAATTTATAAACTCTTAGATAGCTGAAGATTTAGTTGAAGTGTCAAAGATGCCTTATGCATTGATCTTCATACAAATGATCTTTAGATCCTGGGTTGTTACCAGAAAAGCAGTCCCAGATATTTGTACTTCACATCTGCTGACATGGGCTGAGACTTATTCCATCAGACTGAGGAATAAGTCACCCCATCCTCTTTTACTGTCATAGAATCACAGAATCATGAAATCTCCTGAGCTGGAGGGGGCCCACAAGGATCATAGAGGTCCAGCTGGAGGCCTTGCACAAGACCACCTTAAGAATCACACCATGAGTTATTTTAAGTCACATTCACATTGTTTGTTATACAGGGGGCAAAAGTTAGGGTTTTTCTTCTAAAGCAACTTGCATTTAAGCTGAAAAGCCTTAAATTGAGGCCCTTTCCCTGACCATAGATTGACCCTGGAACAGACACTGAGTCAATCCAGTTTGTGTTTAGGTACTTTCTACAAAATGACTGCAGTAATGTAAGAATGGTCAGATTTATTTTACCTAAAGATTGTTTCTGCCACATTCTGGGCTGATTTTGCTATGACCTTTTCCTGATCCTCTGCTAAACACTGGAGACAAGTCAGATTGGGTGGGGCTCAGGGCAACATGGCCTAACCTAAAATGTCCCTGCTCATTGCAGAGGGATTGGACTAGGTGACCTCTAAAGGGTCCTTCCAACCCAAACTATTCTATGATTCTATTCTAAGCACATTTTCCCTCAGGCAGTATTCATTCCTGAGTGTCACTAGTACACTTTAGAAGTTGTTAAATGGCTATGGAAGTACACAGAAGTAAATTAGTAACCAGATGTTCCCTTAAGGTTTGCAAAGTGTAAAATTCTAAGGAATGCCAAGACGGACTCACTAGTTGTCATCTTACTGCAACTGGTGATATAATAGGAACATTACTAGTTTAGCCTGTGGCCCTCTAATTCAAGAATCAGCTGGAGAGCAGGAGAATGAGTACATGACACAGCTGGTCTCCACCCTGATTTATGTATCAGATATATTGATGAATACATCAGCAACTGCTTGAATTTCTGTGTTTGAAAGCTAATACCTGACAAAAAGATATCTAAGGGTCATACACAAAACATAAAGAAATCCACGCAGAACACATGATCTGGATGTGTTCCAAACTTACCTTGGGACATCTGAAGCTTGGGTGGACTGAAATCCCCTTTAGAGATGCATCTTTCTTTCTGTCACTTATAGAGGGGGAAGTGTTGTGTTTAAGTATCCTGACTAAACACATAAAGTTGTGAGGGCTGGATCGAGGCAGAATCTAGGTAGTTGTACTTTTTGCTATGTAAAGGATTCACTGGCAGTACTGCACGGGGCTTGGCTGGAGAATATAGTCATAACTCAATCTCAAACCAAAAAATTCAAAACTTTATGTGTTGATATATGTCTGAATAATTTTCTTCTAGTTTTCAGGCTAAATCCAAAACCAATAACCAGTTTAAGAACAGAATCTTTAGTGATATGTTATTCACAGTTGAAAAGGTAGATTTTTATTAGGAATGTCACACATTACAAAATCTGTCAGGATCCCAAGGTCACCAATAGGCCTTAATGGCCTTGACCAGCCTCACTGGCAACATCCTACCACACTCTCTGCCCACTGCTCCAAGAGCTTCTTTTAGCTACACCTGGAGCCCTTCGATCACGTTATCTAGGACCCTGTCAATACAAGTGTTTTATGTTTTTAATGAGGGACATTTCACAACTTCTCTGGGTAACCCATTCCCATGTTAAATTACTCCTATGATGAAGAATTTTTTTCTTATATCTCACAACAAAGAAGAGTAGAATGGTAGAACAGTAGAACCCGAACTCTTAAAATAAATTAAAATTTTTCAGCAGTGGATGTTTGTTTGCTATTATGTGTTTTCAAGTGGGTGCAGCTGTGTAGTTTATGTGTTGAACCAGCTGCACAAGAGCTAAGATCCTGACTTACACTGTATCAATGCTTTTTACTTTTCTGCTTTGCTATCTGCAACTGGAACCTTCATTTCTCTCAGCAAAGATATTGATTGGCTCAAGGTGTGCCTAAACTTCTGGGGAGGAAGCCATCAACAAAAATCAACTACTTTTCTTTAGGGAAACACTAAAGAAAGACATCAGGCTACTGCCACTGCTGCTATAACACAACATCCTTATCAAGTTATGGAGGTCAGGTCAAAACACAGATCAGTATTTCCATCCAGGTTGTTGCGTGTAAAACCCTCCGCCTTGAAAGACACTCAATTTTCAGACCTGAGAACATGTTAAAACCTATTTTATTGCTGAGGTGACTAAGAATGTATTTGTATTCACCAACTGTTTTGCAATTGTTCTCTTCCTTTTTTGTTTTGTATGTTTTTTTTATTTTTATTTTAGATGAGTACTAATATCACACAGAAAACCCATCACTTCTGACAATAAGCTGCACACTATTCGTGTCACGCTGTGCTGTTTTTACGTGCTTAGATGCAAAGAGCCATAATTAGCCAAACCTTACTTTTAGGCATATTTCCTGGTAGGCTAGGGTGAAAATATCCCATTAACATGGCCTGATTTAGAAGGCCTCAGGTGATGCAGATAGTGATCTCATGGCATCTTACTTGTCAACTTATATAAGCACTGCCTATTGAACAGTTCAAAAGAAGACAAGGCATTCATTGGTGACTCTCATTTGCCTTCATTCATAGAATTCTAGTTTTATTTTGTTTGTCAAAGTTCTGTAGATCTATTTGGTAGTTAAGCTCAGATTACTGAAAGAAAAACCTGTATTAATAACAATAATTTTAAAAATATTTGCTTAGCTAGAGTCACCGACTATGAGATGACAGATGAGCCATTTTATCTTTTCAGATCAAATGGTAATAGAATAAAGAGTGTGTTCAAAAATCAGAGCTTTCTTATAGTCAGCCTATAAGTGAGACAAGTAGAAATACAGAAACTGAAAAGAATTCAATTCATCCACTAAATTTTGAATTATATCCTAGGGGAGGGATGGGTCAAGTCACAGATTAGCTAGAGAGCTGGGAAAGAAATGTTAATTGTTAGAAATATGTGTTTATTTATTCTCAGTCTATGTCCTTTCTCCTAATGAAAAAGTTTTGTGCAAAATTTTCAGTAAAGACTGTCCATTTCCACCCACAGGGAGGCGCTCAGATGAATTCCTCTGTTCAGTCCCTTCCATTTTACTCTTCTCACTTTGCTGGATCAACTGTATTGTTTTGCTCAGTTTTTCCCTTTTCTGTCCTGAAAGAATTTTGCTCTCCTCTTATTTAGCCCCAGTTGCCACTTTCTTCTTGACTTAGTGTTGTTTTGCCCAAGACAATTAATATCTCATCTAGTTTCAATTTTTTTCATGTGCTCATCAAAATTTCTTCCATTTATACAGCACTTTTATGAGACAGATTCTCATAAGATTTCTCCAAGCCCACTCTGAATCTTTGAAAGTATTGAAAGGGCAATATGAAAAACTGTCAGCACTTTTGAAAGGATAAGTGAAATATTACCAACATTCTGACTCTTCTGGTTTGGTTGGCTGAAAGACTTGTCGGATTCACACAATGTCCTTTGGCAGAAATCCCAAAGAACAGCATCCCAATCTGAAGTCCTATGGCTTTTGTAGGAAAGAATCAGCAAAAAAAAAAAGGAATGTTGACATCAGTGCCATAAATTTACAACAGTAATGTACACAGGCTCAACACTGAAAATGCCAGCCCTTGACTTCTAAAATCAGAGCTTGCTAAAAATTCACTGAGGGGAAGTTATGGATGGCTCCTCTTCTAAGGCAAAGATAGAGTTGGGAGCACTCCTCTGAGAAAGTTCATCTGTGAGGCTTCCACAGTATTTTTAAGGAGTGAATGTCTTATCTTTTATAAGTAGCAGATTCTCTCAAGGAGCAGAGATTTTAAAAAAATAATATTCTCCCAGGGGAAATAGGCAGGCAGCCCAGCCACATTTCCCCACCTGAAAAGGCCCGAGGCCTCTCCTCTGTACCACCTCGGTCAGGAACAGGGATCCTCACTCAACTTTTGTTCTCTGAAGTGGCCAAATCACCTCAAAGTCCAGTTTCTCTACAAAAACTGCAACTCCACACAAGCTAAAAATCCATTAATGGTTTGGCCAGTAATAAGTTTGATTTAATATATATATGCAGTGTTTATCAACAAATTTCCCCAAAATGCTGATGCTATGGAGTTCCAAATAGTGGCAAGCTGTATTATTAGAATTTATACATTTTTATTTAAAAAAGAAGTGTCAATAGTATTTGCTATCCTATATAGAGGCAATTATTTTTTCAAGAGAAAATAATTTCTTTGGACACAAGACTGAATTCTTATGGAGAAAGACAGAGGACAGTCCTGGGAAATAAGAGTTATATCCATAAATGAATCATTAGAGCATTCAGAACAGAATAAGAATGATGCCTCACTTTGATGAATTCTCTTGAGGCTTTTGTAGGCAATCACTTCTCCTAACCTTCATTAATTCTCTTTCTTTGAATTCAAAACAGGACTAAAGCCTTTTCTGTCTCAATTTCTCTGCTCAGTAAGCAGGAAAAACACAAGATATGGTGCAGGCTGCTGCTCTTGGATGCGGTCTTGCCAGGGTTCAGCTTAGCTGAGGAGTGAAACAGCCCATGTGTGCAACACTGCAGACCTTTGGTTGATTTTAATTGACAAATAAGTATTATTTTAGGAGAAAATATTCCCAGCATCATCTGTGCCATAGGCTAGTGATATAAATGGAGTCTTTCCTCATTCATCCTTTCTACCCTGCTAGGAAGTGGCAAACTCTTAAAATATTGAGGGTGGGAAATGCAGCACTGGTAAGTCAGAGCCAATGACAAACAAGGCAGCCCTATAACCGATAACTTATGTCCTGCTGTTGTACCTGTGCTGGTTTTGACAGGGATACAGTTAGTTTTCTCTACCATAGTTGGTGTGTGGCTGTTTTGTGTTTGTGCTGGAAAGTGTTGATGGTCCAGCAATGTTTTAGCTATTGCTGAGCAGCGCTTGCACAGCGTCAAGGTCTGTTCTGCTTCTCACACTGTCTCACCAGCAAGTGGGACAGGGGTACAGGGGGAGCTGGGGGAGAGCACAGCCAGGGCAACAGACCCAAATTGACCCAAGACATATCCCGGACCATGTGGCATCATTCTCAACGTATGAAGCTATGGAAGAAGGAGGGGAATGTTTGGAGTGGTGGCATTTGTGTTCTACAAGTCACTGTCATGCATGCTGGAGTCCTGATGTCGTGGACATAGCTGATCCTCTGCCTGACCATGGGAAGTAGAGAATGAATTCTTTTCCTTGCTTTATTTGCTTTACCTATTAAAATGTCTTTATCCCAAACAGGAGTTTTCTCACTTTCACTCTTCTGATTCTGTACCCTATCTGGCCTGGGGAGGAGTGAGCAAGCAGCTCTGTGGGGCTGAGTTGCCAGCTGGGCTTAAACCATGACAGTACCTCAAAGCCATTAGGGAAGTGATGGCCCAGTTTTTCTGCACGTCAATACCAAATGGCAGTCCCTTGGTGTGAAGAGTTTACAATCAAAATGGATAAAGATAGAATAAATTTTACTGTTTTCTCCATTTTGCCAGAAAGAAGTACATTTCCTGAGAATGGCACACAGATCATTTGTAGCCTGTGCTGAAATCAGCTAAATCTGCACCTCTCTTCTTCCAGCAAATGCAAGCTACATCCTTGTCCCAGTGGCAGGTGCCAGTTGTGTCACCACAATATGGGAGAATGAAGAAGCTTTGTCAGATGAAATCACAAGGACTTAGATTTTTCTAGATCAGGTGTCTGAACTAAGATACCAGTGCTGGAAATAATTCAGAAATGTGTCCAAAGGTTTTTCATGTATTTGAGAAATAGATGAGGGTAGTATTTTATTTATACATGTCTCTGTTACATAATCACTTCCAGCTTTGAATGTTCCTAGCGGATTTCTTTCCAGTATCCTGTCAAGCAGCCAAACCCATAATTATTTATCAATAAATGGCAAGATTTTCTGCACGGTGTATTTTCCTGTTTAAATGTCTCCCTGAATCCACATGCTCAATCCAGTTACACAAGCTCTTTCGTGTCTTCACAAAACAATTCATGCATTACTTTCTTTCTTTTCTTGAGAGTCTCCTTATTTTGCAGTAACCATCGAGGCTAAATCCTGACAGTTTGTTTTGGGGGGGGGGTTATAGATTTGTTTATTTTGCTCATTGATGGCTGTATGACAACAAATTGCCAATTTATTGTAATGGGAAATGAGATTATATAAATATTTCTGCCTCCTCCCTGGAAACTTTATTCCAGTTACTTTGCAATTAGAAAGTCTCCTAATAGGAAGATAGCAGAAAGACTACAAGTTATTAGCAGTGGAAGGACATGACCTTCAGGTGGCACATACAGACATTTCACAGCATTCTTCCAAATAAAAATACTGAGCATTGAATGGGAAACTGCAATGCTCAGATCCCTGGAAAATACTAAAAACTATTGCAACCATTTCCAGGCCTTTTTTTTTAACATGTTAAGATAATGCAAACTTAATTAATATCCTTCTTAAGGCTGGGAGTTTTATTCTCAAGTTATCCTTATATGCTAATTTAAATTGAACAGTACATTTACATACCTTTAGGAGAATCTTACTCTATAAGCATTTCCAAGAACGCCTGTAATTACTTGCTGCAAAAGCACCATCTAAAATGGATAAAGGTAAAAGGACTGGAATTTCAATAGAAAGATTTGAATTCTCTAAGGGTGGCTGACAGTCTTTCAGTCTTTAATATGCTTTCATGGCACTGGGTTGTCTAACCAGCTTAGACTTTATACAGAAGTCATGTCATTCATAAAGTAAAAAATGCAAGCTATTTTCCTCTATTAATATTTCTTGAAATACTATTTCTGTAGCACAATATGAGATGATATTTTGTACACTGAGTTCCAATTAATTATATCAGTATCTCTTAAAAATTATTACACATTTCTAGAGATCAGCTCTCATATTGCTGTTCAGAAAACTTTTTTTGGGGTCAGAAATGTTGGAGTTGTGTATGCATCATTTCCTCTCTTCCTGGACTCCAAAAGCCCTGGCTGAGCTCTTCCACGATCTCCAGCTGGATCTCCACCTGCTGGTAGACAGGGCTTCACTGTAGACACCACTTACATCAGAGTCTACAAACTCACGAGGCCTTCTGCAGCATCCAGTTGTCTTCAGTGTTTCTAGTTTTCGTCTCCTTTTCTGTTGCTTCAGGCACCATCACTGTTCAATTCTTCTTATTCCTAGAAACCCTTGTCTCAAAGTTCTCTGTGAATGCTTGTAACACTGATTTCTGTTGCCTCCACTGTCTGGGTGAATTTTTTCTCCTGGATATGGGATCTGTTTGTCTTAGGCATGCTTGGATGGAGGATCATGTATTGTCTGCTCCTCAAGTCCTGTCTGAATATTCATTATGTGCCTTAAATCTGATGGATTAAATTTTGTTTTCTTACACAGTTTGTTCTTTTTTAGTGCTGCCAGCAAACACTTGATCTATAATTGACGTAATGTTCAGAATGGGCATTTAATTTGCATTAGGCAGAGGAGAAAGTGATGCTCTTTTTCCCTTAACTGCAGTAAAACAGCAAAGAAAGCAGTGTTCTTACATCTATATCAGGGCATAACTGTGAAAAGACTAAATGTAGGTATTAATGGCATGGTTATGTAGAACAGAATTATGGAAAACACATCAGGCAATTTTCAGCATCCGAGTCTATCTTCTGACTGGCTTTTTAGTGCTGGATAAGCAAAGCTGTAGTTGGAAGCCTAGGGAATCTGTTAATCCTGTGGTCAACTATAAAGATACCCTTCCTGTTATTTTCCCAATCAAAAAGCTGATGAAAAAGCAGTTAGTCTCTTGTTTACTTTGACTGTGCACCCTTTGTCATTCAATCATGCATTAATTGTATGGCTTCAGCACCAACTGGCAGCATAATTTCTGAAGTGTCATTGCTGTCATGCTTTAGAGACACTGTTCTTGCCAAAGCATATCTGAGCATATTTGAGCACCTGAATAGTGGTGGCCAGTGTACCCTGTACACTCTGTAGCACCTGGAGAGCTTGGCTGTGACACCCCTACACCCTGTGTGGAGTCATGAACCAGCACTGGGTTTCTCAGAGCAAAACCCAAATCACCAATGCCCAGGTTACTTGAAGAACTTAAAGCAAGGACCTTCTGGTGTGACTCAGCACAAGCTGGCCGAAGACTAAAAGTCAGTCTTTTTTCTCTAAGTTTTAAGAACATAAGACTTCTTCCTAGCAAAATACTTGGCACCTTCTTTGGTAAGGAAAGAAAATGCCAGAAGGATTCGCTGTGGTAAATATCAGAGCATAAAAGCAAAATGTTGCTCCAGGCACTGGGCAATGTTCCCATTGCTCTCTGTATGATTCAGAGGGAAGGATGCGTGACAAAGGGTGTATAAAGATATTTTTATCTTTTGTGATTGATGGATACTGGTGGCACACTGGTCTCTGGGATAATTTAGAACCCTTTGACAGGAATGTTTCAAAAAGATGAGCCTTACCTGCTGTATTCAGCTCTTTCTTTCTGTATGATGGTGCATGAAACTTTACTGATTATTCCATACCTCAGGTGAAATAAAACACCTTCAGTAGGAAGTAGATATAAAGGACTGGCTTATGCTGTCTTTATGGAAAACATACAATTCTCACAAAGTCGGAGGAGTAACATTAGGGAAAAAATCCTCAAAGAACAAAGCCAGGTACCAAAGAAGAAAAGGATTTGTCAAAACACTACAGGGCATATTTGAAACAGTTGCCAGGAGGCAATTAGCATGGTTGTTATTGAAGCCAGCAGATAGGCTTGACCCAGAGTAACAGTACTTTTGAATATGATAACTAGCTTGTCTGAAAAAACCTGAGGTTTCCCAAGTTTCCCATTTTAACATAACCTTATTTTTCACGCTTGAAGATTTCTGAGTTTTTCAGAATTTTAACTCCCTTGAATGCATGAATTAACCTAACAATAAGTTTGAAATTCAATGATTAAATGAAGGAAAGAGTGCAACTACATATTTTAGTTATCAAATATTCACTTGCTTTTACTTAGAATTCATATTTTTACAGTTATCTTTTTCTATGAGATGTAAAACTCCCCAGCAGAATTCCAACTTTTGTTACTCATGATCCTATCAAAAAATCGTTGACTTCAAAGGTGTTATTTACTTATTTTCTATTAAAAAAATACCTATGTTTTCTCTCAGTTTCTCACAGCATACTGATTGCTATTTTACATAGAGTTTTTATAGTACACAGTTTGATTTAAATTGAAGGAATATTGCTGTGGTCTTACTAGTATCTACATGGAACTGACATGCCTTTTAAAGTTGTACTGTCCAAATAACTTTCTAAGTATTGTGACCTCTTTTCCAGTCTTCATTGCAATATGTTGCTTGATGACTTGAATTGCATGAAAGTAGAAAAACAATCCTTTGAAAGATTTCATTTTGCACATTTAGTGCAAATGAACAATGAACCATGCCCAGAGCATAATTTTGCTTTAATTGTAAAAAAAAAAAAAATCAGCTTATGTATATCACATGAGTCCTCTGAAGAAATAATATTCATTGACATGCCATATACAGAAATCTGATAAAATATCATCATCCAGAAAGCAACATTAGTGTTTATGTAATACACTGGTAATTAGCACAGTGCCTATCTTGAATTTGTGAGCTGGCACTTGATTTTAAATATCGTGAGCCATGTTCTCCAAAAGCTTTAGCCTTCACAGCACAGGTAGGAAAAAAATTGTAAAGTCATTGATATGAGAGTAGTAATAGTAAAAGATCTATTTCTGCTGCCTTTGTTAATTATCCTTATATGACCCAAACGTGACTTTCACTGAATGGCCATTAAAACTGAATATTGCATGTGGGAGCTGTTTAGTTATGTCAAGCATGTCACACATGACGAGACACCAGCAGAAGTCATTTTAATAGGGCAAGTGTTTCCACAGCTTTTGCCTTCATCCTCCACATAAAAACAAAGAACTGTGCTCATTTTTGCTGCTCCTAAAGTCAGCAAATATTCTGTCAATAAATTTGGGTACATATTGGGGTCAAGTTGGTCAGAAATAAGTAATATGAAACTTTTACAATAATACAAAATATAATTTAATAATAATTAAATTCAATTTAGCACCACTTTTGGAAATTATATGTGATCAAAAGAAAACCTGTAAATCCACAGATATTTGCCTAAACCTGCCACAGAGCAGTGAATTATTCACTCCCCATCACTGACCAGCACCCTCGAAGAATGAAAATCTACTCAAGTGTCAAGGCTCTTCCTGAACCATATTTTCATTGTCATCCTCTATCACAGTCTTTTACTTCTTCAGACCTCAGGAGCCTCCAGTCCTGTCTGATACTTTTACTTGAAATTGAACGCTTTTGTTACATATAACACCTAATTCCTGTTTGAATTTTTTACCAAAGTTAAAAAACATCCAAATAACAACTCTATAGCTTACAGATAAGTCTAGTTACAGATTCCAGCTACAATTACTTGAGTTAAAGAAAAAAGTATTTCCCCTGATAACATGCAATCATATGCAGCACAAATGTTTAAGAGATTTATCAATGCACTCATTTGTAGCGTCTTCACAAACTGTGCATCCCTGCTGATTCTAAGATGTTCCTGGATAGTTTTACAAAGTCCTGCAAAATAGATATGTGGGAAAGTGGAAATGGTTGCCTAGAGTTATCTATGGATGTTCTACATTGACTGGGGTGAGGGGAAGTGTCTGGGCAGCCTCTTCCTGTAGGGTGACAGAAGCACACACCACATGTGGTGGCATTAACATGTGGGTGGGTAAAGTTGCTTTCGCTTCCCTTCCCAGCATGGTTTTCTCACTGACATTTC
This sequence comes from Ploceus nigricollis, assembly GCA_013399945.1. Lineage (NCBI taxonomy): Eukaryota > Metazoa > Chordata > Aves > Passeriformes > Ploceidae > Ploceus > Ploceus nigricollis. The sequence goes on along the minus strand of VXBC01009844.1, from coordinate 165,089 downwards.
TACAAGGACAGTTTGTTGCTGAATCGTGGCAGGCTGAGCTCCTCTAGCCCTGCTGCATCAGTAACAGGAACATTCCTCAGCCCTGCAGAGAGACATCCCCAGCTTGGCAGAGGGCATGGCGCTGTCTCCTTGCCCCAAAACATCAGAAGCTGCCAGGTTTTAAAGCTGACACTCCCACTTCTCTAACAGGTAGCGAACAATCAGAGTGGAAAATGAGCATATTTCCTTTAGAGGCCTGATAATACCATAGGACATCAGTTTGCATTTTAAAACTGCCTGGTGTCTACTATTTTTGGTGCCTAAGAGGCACTTTTACAGTGGTGCTGAGCACAAAGAAGTCCTACTGAGTGATTGAGTGCAATATGGTTGTTCCAGCACTATTCTTTTATCTGCACTGGCAGATTGACTTAGCAGTGCTGGATTAACAGTTGGACTCAATGATCTTTCAAAGGTCTTTCCCAACCTAAATGATTCCATGATTCTATGATTAATGAGCAGAATGAAGCAACCCAGTTTTTCTAGGCTTAGAGACAAAAGTCTTTTTCTAAAAAAAGTTTCTTAACAATTTGTGAGAATCTGACTACATATATATATATATCTATACATACACATTAAAATACAGTAAAAAAAAAAAAAGAGTAAGGTTGCGTGTGAGGCAGAAAAATTAAACATTTTAAAAGAAAAAAAGATTAATGTGTTAAACCACTCATCCCTCCCGGGGCTGAAAGAGTAAAAGCTTGGTGTAGATGTTAGTGCTCTGAGTTTTGATCTGCCCTTGGTAAACACACATTAGATTAGATCCAAAAGCACAAATGGTATTAGATTCTCCAGTGTGCAGACACGTGCTGCACATATTGATCTACAGCCAATGATTTTTTTCATTAACTTTCATTTGTAAAATGAATAATATTTCATGTATTTAGCATATGTTCTGATCAGTACAACTAAATATTGCACATGGTAACCATCTTACATGGGAAATTCTAAAGTATAGAAGTTCAAAATACCAAATCAAGTTATTTGTAATAATTGGCTTTGTTATTTCTGTTAACACAACCATTAATCTGTTACATATTCTCCCTAATTTTCTTGGTGAGGAGCTAGCCAGGCTCTTCTTCCTGATGGATTTGAGACATTACTAATTTTTCAGGATAAGAATAATTTAATTCTTTATGAATTAATGAAGACTACTTTGATATAATGAGGTGGCAAAGGAGCAAATAAAATTGTAAATTAGCATACAAATTACTCTCTGATACCAAAGCCTGCAGAAAAGCCTGTAGACAAGTTGACTGGAAATACTTAGCTGCAGACTAGCCATGTCCATATTTACAATTTTTCTGAAGTGAATCACTACTTCTACCAAGGTCTATTGAGATGTAATTTTAAAAATATTTTATAATCTGAAATCGCTGTACATTAACAGCCACAATCATCCATTCAGTCATTCATAATTTGCTAATAAGTATGTACTAAACTGTTCATTCAGTTTAATAGCACCCTATTGATCTAATCCAGATGTCTTGGGAGCTGTTGCCTGCTTTATAAATGTCAGGAAGTAATTGCTAATTTGGTCTTTAATCTGATACTTGCTAAATTTCTCCATTATGTAACTCTTCCATTGTTTCTATTTAGAAAAATGAAAGAGAATGATAATGGGAAGGAACAGTCAATTACAATAATGAAGTCCAATGCCTTTTGCCTTCTGTATTTCCTCTGCAATGGAATGGATGAATGTTAGTTCAGCATACAAAAAAGCATCAGGATTTCAGTTATGAATTCCAGGTTAGTAAGAAGCAGCTTGTTAAATATCTGGCTCAAATATTGTAATTTAGTGGGATTTTTACAAGAATCTACCTTTGCATATTTCCTTTTTTCCACCATACCAATTTTTAATTTCTTTTCACTTTAAATTTGTACCTTATACCCACTTTAAAAATGTAATAAACATGCACAGACTGTAACTACCACAGACCATTATTAACCTCGATCATTTTTCTGAGTAGGTGTTTAGAGCACTCATGCACTTACAGAGGTTTGTGAGGTGATGTGAGAAGTGTGAATCTTCTCTAGACTGATCTGACATGCTAATTACCATATAAGTCTGCATTACCACATCTTCATAATTATGCCAGTGGTGAACAATAACTGGGATATATTATTGTAAACATTCTCTTGTAAATATGTTAATTTCTATTTTTGTAAACTCCTTTTTATTTCTCTCACTTTATATAATTTGTTTGTAGGTATCCTCAATATGACATTCTTCAGTGACATCATTTCATCCTCTCTGTACCATATTTGTACAGCCATGTGTGTGATTCTTTTTCTTGAGTTCCTAATGTTTAAATACACATATCCAGCATCAAAAGAACTGTTGCAAGAGAAGCTCAATTGCTTGCAGTTAGTGACTTTGTATTTGAATAACCTCATGGTGTCTGCTGTCTAATAACCACAAGAGTTGTGTGAGAAGAAAACAAAACAAAAGAAACAAAAAAACTCCAATGAAACAAAGAGGGAAAATAAACTATATAGTTAAAGCATATTTTGGTATAAGGAACTGAAAGAAAATTGCAGGAAGCAGCCAACCTCACAACCCCACTTTTCCAATGGTGCTGCCAAGGCCTTTGGGGACTCCGTGCCTCTCCTACAGGCTGGCCTCCTAATGCACTCATTGTAAAAAAAAAAAATCTCATGTAGTTTCTGTTGTATCTTTATGTACAAAGGTCCACTAGGAAACACGAACTAAAAACCTGATTGTTTAGAAAATGTTTTCTTCTACTGGAATCTTCTGAAATTCATATATGCTTCAGAATTTGTCTGTTCAACTTACATCCAAGACTCCACAGTTAAAGAAAAACTCAAATCACTTGGATATATGAGAAAAAAGAGGAGTTCTTTAAAGAATTCATTAGTAAAAGTCTTTGCTGGACAGAGCAGGTTGAGAAATTAATAAGTGTGTAATCACTCAGTCATTCCTCCATTTTTATGTCAACAGCCAGAACTGGAAAGGGTGGATATTTCTTACCTGGGTTTCATCCTTCCCATCAGGCAAGTGGCAGGAGGGCACTGTGTTCTTCTCCCTGCTTTCTCAACCCATCCCTTCCCCGGAAGGAATATCCTGTAGCTCCAGAGCATGGAGCCATAATGCCCACACCAAATAACCAGTGGGACTCCAATGATGGTAAGGACTAAACTTACCACCAAACCCTAAGAAAATTTTAAAAGGAATAATTTGCCCATGAAATGAATGGCTTTCTGATTTTTTTTCCCACTTTTTTTTCTAATGCAGCTGTGCAATTTTACTGCCCTCCGGTGCCCTAAATAGACTGTATAAAAGGAGAGATAAATGATCCCTTGTCCTCATTACCCTGTGTGGGGATGTATCTTGAGAATAGACCCTGCACAGTGAGACCTCAGATCCTTTTTGACTCTGGAGTTCCCTCATCCCCATCACCTCCCAAATCAGTGAGAGGGGTGGGCTGTGACACTGACTTTTGACAGTTCTCCCAGGAGGTCTCAAAACTTTGGTGTGGGTTTTCTCTCCTTGCTCTTGCCCTTGAGCACCTAGCACTGAAGACAGCTGTCAGAGGGGCTCCTCACGAGCCCAGTCTGTACTCGTTGAGGATGCAGCAGCAGCAGTTAGTGCACTGCTCCTTCCTTAGTTTCCTTCTGTTTTCCTGCTACTTCAAGAGTGTCAGATGGTCGAATAATTAATTATCTAATAAATACTACAAGTGTTTGAAATGTTTGAAGATATTACGTATGAAAGGGAACATGGGTATTTCTGAATAGGGTAGAATTAAATCACCTTATTCCTAGTTGGAACAAGATTACAGTAATACAATCATTTGGTCTTCTCTTTATGCTCTTTATGAACCCTTTCTGTTTGCTATATTCAATGCATTGTAAAATGTAATATCTATTTACACATAAATTATGCTACTGACCATATTCAAATGAAACACCCCACCATTATTGTTACCAAGAGACTGAATAAATTTGAATTTGATCATTTCAGATGGCTCTGCTGGAATTTAATATTATGAAGCTCATTTGTAATGGCATTAAAAGAGGAATAACAGTTATTTATGCAAGTGCATGAAAAATTCTGTTTTGGATATGAACTGGAAATGTTTTAGTAAATTTAAAGTCAGATTAAATAGTCAGTTCAAACTGCATTTGCCTACATAAAAAGAAGTAACTACTCAAGGAGTAACAAATTGCGTCATTCAGTATGGTTATGATTTATCAAGGATTTGTATTTCTTTGCTCCCTAGAGCAAGACCAGACAACCGTATCACTGAAAGGAGGCAAGTAGTTTCTGCTTGATTAGTGATTATATGTCCATGGCAAAGCACCAAGAGACAAATACATTGATTTTTCTTGAAGCAAGCTCTCAGTAATGTTAACAGGATGTTGCCAGGGGAAGTATCATATTGTGGTTACACACACACAGACACACACAGTGAAAGCCCACATGGATGAGGAAACTTTTCACAAGTGTCACTGGCCTTTGATCCTGGCTCTCCCAAGAAAATATTTTTGTATTTTCTGTATTTAATCACTATGAAGGAAAAGAATTCAGCAAAGCATTTTATTTCATTGATCACCAAGTAAAACTTTTTATAAACACTGCACCTGGTATCTTTTGTAGAAGATTTAATACATACAATGAGACCTTTTGTAAGTAATCAATATCTTATATGAGGCCAAAACTCTAGGAATAGTTTTCAATTTATTTCAATCTCTGCTGCAATATTCAATTTTATGTTGTTAATTTGGTTTGGAATTGATGAAATAAGATGCTTCAACAGCTTCTGAAAATCGGTCATGATCAAACAGTCCTTAGTCTCTCTGTTCAAACTGGCAGTATGTCAGGCAGCAGGACTATTTTATCTCCACAGGACCAAATGTCAGCTTGTACTGCGCATGGCCAGAGGCAGTAAGCATGCAACCACTCTTAAGATTTTCAAGGCAAATGCGCTTTAAGAGTAAATCAACAGAAAATTGGACAAAATGTTCAGGATAAATAAACCTGAGGACTTTTTAAATATGATATAACGGTTTTGCTATATTTAAAAGCCTCTTTACTTGACATAGTTCTTTTATTAGCATGATGAATTGGGATTTATTGGATCCAGGAGCAGTCTTGGAGTAAAAGCACTCCAAGCCTTTAAATGCTCACTAGAGAACAATTAAATCTCTCTTCACAAAACTCTACTTATTTTGATCGAGAAATCTTTTACAGAAAAAAAAATGCCATGAGATGACCTTTCATTTATTCCTCTCTTTTCTCCTCTATTTTGGTATTGATTGTTAGTACTTGCTTCATAATTTGTGGACAGGAAGGACAGAAAAAGGAATACATGGACCTCAGTTTGGGTAAACCTGTGGGAAATGCTTGACAAAGTGGACAAGGACACTTGGTCCTTGGGAAGTGTGTGCAAGGAAGAGGAGATACGCACATCACGACTTGTGTCTATTGGAGTTAAGGTTTCAATTTGTAATGTTCTAACCTTGCAATCCTTCATTCTTTCCTTCATATGAGCATCAAGACTGCAGCATGCTCCACTTCCATCTCTTCTCTGTGCCCTACTATTATTCCTCTCCTCTTTTGTCTCTAGGATTTTAGTGAGAGCTTCAGCCAAGGTCCAAGGTGTGTTGACAAAGAGTTTGGGATGGGCCATGGCATGCTGTCACATGGGTGGTACTCTTGCAATCCGTGTGTACTGTGCCTGCAGTGGTCTCCACTCCCCTCTCATTTCCCAAATGCCTGTTTGCCTAGACCGTAGGAGCAAAGTGGAGGTTGGCTTAGCTCAACTTTCTCTGCAGATCAGACAGGCTTGGGAGAGTTTTCATGATATAACAGGAAGCATTAAATAGGAGAATTAGGCATCCCATCCAAAGTGCATGTTTCATACAAAAATAACTTATTTCAAGGTAAAAAATATATAAGAACTAGATGATACTTTAAAAATAATTCAATGTAATTGCTTTACACATTTTTCAAAGCATATCTCTGGCCTATTGAGGTGCGATGTTTTGAGGCTGGAAATACTTAGATATCACTGCAAAAGATGTCAGAAAAATGGTGAGAGAGATAGACAAAGTAATGGTGGAAAGTCTGATAAGAGCGAAACAAGGGTAAATGACTGCCATTCCAAAACAAATACAGTTTGTAGAAAGTGTTACCTCTAAAACTGGCATCCACCCAGAGACAACTGAGAATGAACATCCTGTCATGAACCCCCCTGAAAACTCCCAGATCCATATCTTAGAAAGTAATTAGGTCAGGAGCTTCCATTGATTTCCAATTTATACATCCTAAAAACCTCTGTGCCTAATTTGGTACAAGGAAAGCTCAGCACGCTGAGAAGCCTGCAGGAAATTACTCTAATTAGAGTTTTGAAGAAATGTTGAAGCAATGCTGAGATGCTGCTTTTGTACAGCAAGAACAACAGTACATGCAAAATAACTGTATTTGTTTTGGCAAGTGTTTCTAGGCAATTAAAAAACCACCAATGCTAATACCTTCTTTAATATACATGTGAAGTCTAAATGTAAACATTGCAGTCAAAGGCAAATAGTGAATATGAGCAACCATATAACAAATACAAGGGATACAATTTTCTTGAGGTTTCTGTGCAGATTTTTTTACCACTTCTTGATAATATAGGGGTAGTTCACGTGAGATTTCCGGTATAAATTATCGTTCTCAAAAAGTTTCACAAATTTACATTTGGAAATGCTTTTCTATATTTGGATTATGAAGAGAACATCATGGATCTGCAATGTTCATGGGTCCCCTGAATCAGCCACATGGTATCATAAAGGATACAGTCCTCGTGGTGGAAATTGCTTCCATTACAAAGCATTTGGTATTGTCTAACAAGCTACTATCTAAGATTTTAAGTTTAAAAAATCCTTCCAATGTCTTATTCTTTTGGTTTAAACAAGCATTGATATTTTCTTTCATAGTTTTCTGATTTTAAAAATAGTAAATTATTAAAACAACCTAATAAAACCATTCAGGGTCCCTGATGTTGTCATAGGAAGGAGTGTTTTATGGAAAATGCATTTATTTAATCAACTGTTTATCAATTTGTAATGGCACTTTCTAGGCTTTATCAACTTTATCTGCCATAGACCAACTAATTTTCTGAAAGTTATTTTCACATCTTGAGAATAAAATAAAGAAAAAAGGCCCCCAAAATATTGAATAACTTCAAAGTTCTAAAGGTATTAATTCTGGTAAAGACTTGCAAAACTGGTAAATTAATATGTCCATGTACATCTGTGTCTGCATCTGGAGTTCCCTTTAATTGAAAACTTCTGAATTTAGATCCTCAGTCTTACTGGCTGAAACTGTGTTAAACTAGTAGGAAGTAGGGAGTAGAGTCCCAAATATTGTTTCTTCCATTATATCCTGTCTAAAATAACTGTTTAGACATCTGTTTGGCCATAGTAGGAATTCAAACCATCTGGAAGGCACCAGTTTGCAGGCCTTTGAGAGGGCTCCTATATCCTATTAACTTGACACAATTCATGAAAGCATCTCTCCAGTCACTCATACCCCTGTATAGATTTAACTTAATTGCTGAAGATGAGACCAAGCCCACAGGTAGCAAAGTGAATTCATAACCTCTCTGAGAAGCACAGGTTAAGGAAGGGGGCTGTAGTGGGACACAAACAAAACACACAGGTGTGATGGATAACCAAATGTCCAGAGTTAACTCTCAAAGGATATGGATTCCTTCCCTTCTGGCCTGCAAATTCTCTCTTGGAGGAGAGTAGCTACAGAGAGCAGATGGTACATTGGCTCTTGGATGTTTTACTGAACTCTGAATTTGTTCTCAAATTTTATGTCTAAACAATCCCACGCAGATCTTCTGTTCCACATCCAAACCCCTTATCTGAAGCAATCTTCTCTCTTGGCATTTTTCATGCAGTGAGGGAAAGTGTCATTTTCAGCTGTAGCTCTCCTCCACCAGTACACAGATCTCTTCGGCCTCAGCCTCCTGCATCCATATGGCAGGTACCTCCAAATGCTCCTTCCTGGGATACTCCTGGAAAAGCCTTCCCCGGCTGAGCTCTCAGCTCACAGTTTTGAATGCAGCATCTCGACACACCCCAAGGAAAACTGTTCCCAGGAGTTTGCCCTCTGGCTCTATTCAATATGAAGGCTTTGGGAGATGAATTCTGTGACACAATATGTACTTCTTAGTTTCCTAAAAGCTAGGTATCTAGAGGTCCTGAAACAGAGAATAAATCTAATCTTTAGTTTTAATAGTTCCTGCAGCGGTTTTATTTTGCATTTTCCACAGCCAAAGTACAATATCAACTTAAGAATTTCAAAGCTTTTCCATATATTCAGATTGGGTGTATGGAATATCTGGTGTATACCACAGCCTCTGAAGTACTTAAACCAGTGCAAATTTTAAAACTTTATTAAGCTTATATATATTTATAGATGTCAAAAATATATAAGCTTTATTAAGTTTGGGAGGTTATTCAGTTCTATTTAAATGAAGATTGCCCAATTACTCGCAACTTTAACCATGAACAGTTCACTGTGGATGTCTTGATAAAGACTTTGGTTTCACTCAAGACTTTGTCATGAAAAATACACAGCAAAACTGCCTGCAAACCCTAATCAAGATAGAGTATAAGTATGAAGTAGTCAACAAACTGTCTAAAGAAAATTAACTCTTCTAGATTTTGTCAAGTTAACTCTCACCAAAAGAGGAAGAAATAACAGCAACAACAGATGGCTCAGTCCAGCTTTGATCAATCTCTCATTGCAAGAATATGTCACTGGGGAAAGCACTGCAGTGAATGGAATACTACTACTCAATGTTTTTAGTTTTATAATGTGCTATGCACTTCAATAAAACATCTATAAAATTGCTCTACGAAATGTGCCCAAAGGAAAAGCTCTTCAGTTTGAATGGGCCTAAACTCTGTCCTACAAAGAAAAAGAACTAAATCCATGGAGGGAAGAGTGACATGGAAAGATATTCACTTTTCTGTTGAAAAACTTAGAAAGGCTCATTTAAAGTAAGAAGGTTGCAATTAGACTGCTGATTATACTGAGAAGAGATCTGACCAAACCAGGAGCAGCTCCACCCTAAGCTCTTCCCTTTGCTCTCTTGCAGCTAAAAGCATCCAGCAGTATTTTCATGCTTGTCCTGTCAGGGGATTCTTTCTGCCTTTATGTATACCTGTCAAAACAATGTTTGTTTTAAATCACTGCAACACATGTCCCACTTGGCTTTGCTTGAAATCTTATTTCTTTCTTTTTGTATGTTCTGCACTTGCTGTTCGACTAGGAGTTTGGGTTTCTGCACCTCTTTTCCCATTTAGTATTTACCCAGTACAGATACAACAACTTTTGTTCCTAACCAAAGTAACATTTTTAGCAAAAGCACTATCATCTGTTATAGTCATGGATTTTTATAAGGGAAAACCCTCCCCCTGTTGCTGAAATTTTAAAATTAAATTTCTAAAGAAACTTTCCTCCTTTTAAAGTGTTTTTCCTGGATGCAAATGGTTTAAAGACACTTTTCATACAACAATATTATCAAGTAATTTTGTCTGAAAGCAAGCCTAACATCACATCAACAATTAGAAAAAAGTGAATTTTTACTGAATGGCGTTCTTGTGAGGAGATGAGTATTTCCCCAGTTTCAAAGACAAAAAAATTGAAAACTGTTATCCAAGACCACAGTTGTGTCTACGATAGATGCTCAAAATCTTTTCCAGTCAAGTCCATGTGTCCATGGGGCATCAGCAACTCCTAGCACTGATTAATGATATTTTTAAAGTGGTGGTTTATACTTGAGCAGCCTGTAAAAACAAGGACAAAAATATTTAACTAAGTCCCAAAATAACTCTGAGAGCAAGAAGTGGGTGGTTTACATGTATGGTAATGAATGCATATCTGCTTTTAACTTTTTCCTTGGAAAGGGAGAAGAATTTTCCAAATGCTGCAACAAAAGCACATATAATGGACTGCTTCCTTTGCATATTGTTCCTGTTTACTTTAGGGACTGCAATCTTTATAATAATAAATGAACCACTCTAGTATTCCCTGGATATTACCAGTGACCTGACTTCTGATGGCAAGATGGTGAACTATCAGCTGTACAAGATAGTAAAACTTACAGAACTGCTGATTTCAGCTTTAAAAATCTTTGGAGAAAATTCAAAAATATCCTAAAAGCAGAGATTAAGCTCCAAGCATCTCTTTTCTTGGTTTAGTTGTCTACCTGGAGTTAAAGTGTTTACTCTTTTTCCAACTTTTTCTTTACCAACCATAAAGCAAATCTCCAGTAAAAGTCTCATCTTCAGAATCTGTTATTTTTAAAGGTTCACCTGCACTGCAAGAGCTAGCGGAGGAGGGACACCAGGAATCACATACTTAAGTCAATTCTGGTAGCACATCATTACTGGAAACATGCTGTCATGAAACAGAAGGAGATAGCAGGGTACCTTCCAGCCAAAGCAAGATACCAGTCTTTCTTTCACCAGTTTTTCATTTACCAGGCTCCTTAGGTGCTCTGGAAGGACTGTGGGAAGTGATGAAAACAGAGTGTTGTTTCCTCTGTGTGTATGTGGGCACAAATGCTGTCCTTTGGAATGATAAGGCCAACAGAAGTTTTGTAGGATCCTGAAAAAATTCAGGATGAAGGTTGTGGAAATATGAGCAAGTCCACAGCCCTTGTGTGAGTTCTCTCCTCTTGGGCAGTGACTGATCCCTGGCTATTAATCTGTACTGCTGCACAAACAGGTTTCATTGCATGACTACACACTTTTAATCCCTGAATACATTTTAAAGCCTCTGAAATTATAAATGTCAATCTTCTTTGATGCACAGAGAGACCCACTTTAATTTGTAACTGCCTACACTCCCCCCAAGGCACAACAGGAATCTGTAAGACAAGTAATTTGATGGGGTTTTTACTACGTTCAGTGATAATTCACACAAATCAATGCCATAACTGTCCCCTACGGTAGGGACCACAATATATTGCAAATACTTAACCAAATGTTCCTGTGAGGAAGCTCTTCTTGAGTTATTCATACAGAGGCGATACTGTCACCACGGTCTTATAACTTCAGTGTGACCCAGGGTGGAACACCTATAAAAGTAGTGCCCTGAGCTGTATTTTTATCAGTTTTAATTCTCAGTTTTAAAATGTATTTTCAAGGTCGATGAGGTTTTTCTCTACGGGAGAGAGCCATGGACCTGGCTGGCTCTTGGTGCCCTGAGATGTTTCAACCCTCTTTCAGATTAGTTGTTAAATTGTTCCATGGAGCCTGAAGTGAGCTCGTTGTAAGGAAGTTCTTGGCAATGTGCTGTTATGGCCCTGAATGCATCCCCTGCGTTCAGGTCCTCAAGGCAACCCAGTTCTGTGCCCTGGGGAGAGCCTTGGACCTGTGGTGGGGAGGCTCATGGAGGCCATCGGCCCAGGGAGCCCTCAGCTGTGTGGAGCCCTGGTGTGTACACTTAAAGGAACAAGTACAAATGCATGTGAAAAAAAAAACCCAAACCGACCAACAAACAGCTGTGAGACTTAGTAGCCTCATAAAAAATAATCTGTAAATATGCCTCCAAAGGTCCTGCCATGGGCTTTTCCTCTAGCATTCCACAAAAGAGATTCTTTGTAACAAAGATTCTTTGATTCTTTGTTACAAAGATTCTTTGATTCTTTGTTAGGTTTGTAAATTCTGCTCATCTACAGTGAATTTGGGCCCTTTCAGCAAGCTTCTCTCTGCTGTAGCTGCATTTTCTAAGCCCCTAATCAAAAACTCAAATGCTACATAAAAATGAGATACTTCTCCAAAACTCATTTGCAAAGCAGATGAGGCTGTGCAAAAGCAAAAAGCTGTGTAAGAGTTTAGTGCTAGCTTTGAGACCCCATGGTGCTGTTGCAGGCCCCCAGCTGGGTAATAATTAGTATTGACTTTATGGTTTAGAAGGCTCTATTAATTGCTTTATTATTGTATTATCTTATAGTATATTTTATTATATTACACTATATTACAGTAATAAGAGCTCTCACTAACTAATAACTACTAACTAGAAAACTTGTGACTCTCTCTCCTGAGAGACTTGATATAACTATGGATTTAATAGGTCAGTGAATCTAAACACTGTCACCAGAATCTAATTAAGTAATTACTTTGGGTAAACAATCTTTAGAACACATTCTACATGAGTATAACAATGAGCAGAGATAATAATTGTTTTGATTCTCTTCTCTGCTTCTCTCAGGAAAAATCCTGAGAAGGTCTGTGCCTGCTCTCTGTGGCCAGAGAGCTGCTGCCACACCCATGCTGCTCTGTTCTTCTAAGTACCAGGGCACAGAGGATGTTCAGTCCCTCGTGCTTAGTTGTGCCTCTTTCAATCCTAGTAAATGCTCTGTCCAGCTTATGGGCCACATGTATCTCAGATGTGCAGTTCCAGAGCACATTCCTACCTAGCCAAACCCTACATAGTTCTTTTGTCTTCTCCTCAAGTATTTCCAGATTCCTGGGCTCTTTGAAGTCATAGGGAAATTTCCTACACACTGTGCAAACTACAGAGGAATGAGAAAAGTACCCTTCTACCTTTTACATAAAAAGAAGGAAACAAAGTTGTTATTAACCAATTTTATTTATAAACTGAAAGGTGATATGCCAACATTGCCTACAGTCCTTCTTGATGATGTCTTTCTTCTTTCCTAAAATCTATGGGACTCTAGCAGGACTCTGGCTATCAACTACGACAAATATTTTAAGAAAGAAAAAATGGGTTTTCTTTAATTGGGCTGGAAAATAGAGAAGAGTAATTATTAGGGATAAATTAAAATAAATTCTAAATTGTGTTTATCCAAGTCAATCATGGAGAAAATTAAGAAGAAAAAATACCAAAGGCAATAGAAGGGGACTATGCAGCCATATATTCTGAAATATGATGGCTCTTGTATGCAAAGGATGAATACTGATAGCAGACTAACTCCTATGATCAGTGAATGTTTAGGAACATATTAACCTACAGGCACTGTTGATAGAAACCTTTCCTTTAGAGCTGTTTATGTGGAAAGAAGTAAAGTGAAAATTTTATGCTCAATTTCCTTCTTTTTTTTCAGTTTGAGGCTCAATTTCTGAACATATGAAAGCCAAGCACAGCTAAGACAAGTACAATCCTTGTATCCCTTTTTTCCTTTCCCTGCCATGATATCCATGATTAGTTAGCTTCAAAGTGTAAAAAACTCTCCCTAGAGAAATGTTTTATATAGAAATAGGTTTTAAATTTTACTTGTGAGAAGTTAGGGAAGGTTCACTTAATGCGTGTAGCTTAGTTTTAAGAAAAATGATAAAATGCAAATTTACTTTTTTTATGTATTTTTTTTAAATTCATGGCAAGGAAAGAAAATAGTCTGTTACAGAAGTTGCTTATTTCCAATTCTAATGTGTTTACTAAGAAAAGTTTGGAATATTTTCAGTAAGTATTCTGTTGGTAAATCAGCCCTTCTTTATTTATAACTTTTTAAATGTTTTCTAACATTCTCACAAAGCCAGTAGAAAATAAACTGGTGAAGAAAATTGAATTGGATGACTGGACTGAAACTCAATTACTTTACAGATTTCAAGAGTGTTTAGTCACAGGACAAGGGAGAATTTGTTCAAACTGAAAGAGTCTAGATTTAGTTTAGATATTAGGAATAAACTCTTTATTGTGAGATGTTGTGGGCTCCCCATCCCTGGAAGTGTTCAAAGCTCGGTGGGGTGGGACTCTGAGCAATTTGGTCTAGAGGAACGTGTCCCTGCCCATGGCAGGGGGAACTGGATGGTCTTTAAGGTCCCTTCTGACCCAGGCCGTTCTAGGATTCTATTATTAGCTCGGCTGTGCAGTAATCTAAGAAGCTGCGTGTTTCAGATGGACCTGATCACTCAGATGTGTATGATCACATGATTTCTAGAGTAAGACTTGCTCACACCCTGTGGCTGTCCAGGCCTGAGCATGTGAATGAGCCTGATGCCAGTGGTAGATCCCTGGGGATATTCCCTTGGTTTCTGGAGCAGCCATGCTGAAAGCTGTGTGACAAAGGCCAGCTTTAAGCCTGCTATGGGTATTCAGCACTTTCCTTAAAGCCTGCTATGGGTATTCTGTACTTTTACAGATGAACTTCACTTTTCTGAAGGTGATAAATGACGTAGAAGAAATTTCAGCTTCCCAAACAAGCTCCCACCACCATTTTGATTGTTTGTGTCTGTTAAGTGTCTGACTCATGACCAGACCAACACGATTTTATTTTGTCTCAGGCTGAATAATTTTTCCTCCTCCCTCAGCCTCCCAAGAACTTTCAAGATAGAGGCATATGCACACATGCATATTCATGACTCCTTTAGGAAACATTTATGCAAATAGATATCCACTTTTTGAAAACAAGAACAAAGAGTTCTAAGTGGGAAAGTAAATTTGCATTTTGGTTTCAGTAAATAGGTGTGGATTTTTTTTTTTTTTTGGGTATTCAATCAGTTTGACAAACTGAGACTGAGACTTAGCCCTGTTGCCTAAATCCTGTGTAGGCAGAGATTTGCATATTCTGGCTCATGTTACTGGTAGATCATAGTGGAAATAAATGGCAAATTGTGAGATTATCTTTGCATTGAAGTGACTTCAGTCAAAAGGGCTGAGAGGGTTCATACAGGTTGATGAGGAAATTTGGAGGGTTAACAGCCGTCCTCTGATGCAAAATTGTTAGAATCCCCTGGTGTGAGAGAAACTGGCACACCAAAGCAGCACAACCATGCAGACATGCAATACAATCCTACTGTTCAGTGTCTCCACTAATCTACACCTTCCACCGTCGCTGGTGACACTGGGCATAAAGGGTAAACTCCAATTTACCATGTGTCCCACAAAGCAGAGCTGTGGCTGCTAAATATCTCTGAGGGAGCTCATTAACATAAAGCCAATGAAGTATTTGCACAGCAAATGGACCTATCATGTCATTTATTTACAAAGGAATATTCATGGACTTGCAAGAAACATTATTTCTTTTAATCAGATCTTTTCGTAACTGTTTCCTGACTGAAAATATTTCCCTTTCCCATGGAAAAAACCAAAACCAAAAAAAAAAATCCAAACCCAAACCAGCAACACAAAACCCCACTTTTTTTTTAAATTCACGTTTCCTTGAATAAAAAACTTTTTTAGGAAAATTGAGGTAAAAAATCTTTCTGCCATCTCCATTTTTTTGGTTATGTTTCTGCTTTGGACTACTGAAAAAAAGAGGAAGAATTTCAAAACACCAAACTGACCAAAATACATTTATACACCTTCTAACTGAAAGAGAATTGAGCAAATATTTAAGGAATTTTTGAAACTGCTTTACAATTCACATAATCACGTTTCTTTTTTACCACACCATGAGAACACTGAATAACATTTTACTTTTATTTTTTATTCTGCTTTAATTAAAACTTATCCACTATTTGCATAGTTCTTCGTCAGTTTTTCCAGCATATTCATATTCAGGCATAATCAGTCTTTAGAAGCTTAACCTGAAAGGTACCTCTGTAAATAGCATTGCTAACTTGGTGCTAGCTTTGCTTTACAGTGGAAACAAAAAAGAAAACAAGTCAAAATTTTGGTAAGCAGTGTGCACATATACTATTCTGAGCTTCCTGCTGCTGACCTTAGGAAGCTACAGAATACAGGAAATATTTGTGCTAGTTGACCATCCTTTTATTATCAGGAAATAAATAAAAAAAAGAAAGCAGTAGTTAAATGTGGCCTTCAATCAGTAAAATGTCAATCCATGCATACACTTTAATAAATTCACTCATTAAAAATTGTTTAAAAAGCACTTATATTAAATATTCATGACTGATAGCTAATACTTAGCTTTTGACACTTCTGTTGTAAGTATCACTCTTGAATCTAGAGTTTCCTGGAAATCTTATTAGTTTCAAGAGGGGACAAAATCAGTATGAAGATAGCAGAGCTTCTAGAATGACAGAACTTAAGCAATAGTTGGCAGTTAATGCCTAATAAAAGTCAGCAGAAATAAAACTATGGTGGGAGCAGGTTAACACCAACTTAATGTGAAAATTACCTCTTTATGGTAATGAAAGGGACCATATTTTTCCTGATTCAGTTACTCACTTAAAAATATTCACTTCCGTCTTATAGAATTGATTTCATATGCTTTGTGAAGCTGATAGTTCTCTTTACAATATAGCTAGGAGGCTTTTTTATTTCAGGGTTATGGCAGCCTTCATTTTACTTCTGTGCATTTTAGCAATTTTTTTTAGAAAAAATAATATAATGACTATGTATCTCTGCACTAAATATAAATTTTTCAAAAATCCCTTAGTGGTTTGTTCAGGGGGGTTGTTTTTCAGAGTGCACAAGCAGGAAATCACTGAGTTTAGGGAAGCTGAAGTTCCCTAATAATTTTACATAGCAGAAGTAGAATTCAATATGATTCAATCAGTATAATGTGACCTCCCACAATCTATTTAAATTAATGATGAATCAAAGTTTTGTTTTAAATAGATACTAAGACACAGGGACGCAGCATGGATGTTAAGATGTTCTACTTTGGAAGAAATCTGCCTTTGTATGTGAATTTTCCAACAGAAATGAACAAGGCAAAAGCTCTATTCTTGACACAAGATGCCAGGATATGCAGAGCAGGACACAGGTATATGACCTGATTTTGAGTGGGCTCATAGCGGAACCAGAAAGCTTTTTCAGGAAAAAAGAATTCAGACATAGTTCCATAAAATCAAGTCTAAACCGATTTGAATAGTGAAGCCAGTAATTCTAGCTTCACTAAGCCATAAGAATATGAGAGACTGGATAGTGCTAATCCAACAAATGCTGGTACTTTCCATCACAGGCCTCAGAAGTTTGTCGAGAAGACCTTCTACCTCAAAATATATGCTCTTCAAAAAAGAATACAATTAGATTACTCTGAGCAATTCTACATTTAATTATACTAATTTTATAACACAGTTAATCTTGAAATACATCAGTGAAAGATGGAAGATAATTAATTATTGTTCATTACAAATCAAATGTTATATTTGGATCTTTTTGCATTGAAATAGGAACAGATTTTCTTCTTTGGTAAGAGCTGTACATGTGTTTAAGGCACTTGACCAGATGAACAAATCCATTTCCATGCAGTTCATGTCTATTGTGTCTTGTAGAGCTTTTCATCTGATCTTTGCCATGATATTTTCTGCTATGGTACGGGAAAAATTAGAGGAACAGAACAAATTATTATGAGCAATAAGTACAGAAAACCACAGCTGTCTTGATCTAGTTTTCAGTAGTTTCTCTTCAAGTGGGAGGTTGAATAACAGACGTCCAGAGATTATTTCTATGACTCACACTGCTCTTTCACTATGAATAAAAAATGCAATTATTCTTCTTGGATTTTTGCATTATTAAAACCTTTGCTATCTAACCATTAATTATTGACTCATAAAAATGGATTTATATGCATAGGAAGCATTGGGGCATAAGAAGTTTGTCAAATGTTATTCTCAGGACCCTGTTTTTTCAATAATATAGCCACAGCCAGTTTCCTTTCTGATATTATTTCCTCAGATTCGAGACATTTTTGAGGGAATCTTGTCCTTTTTCAACCTTTTTGCTTTCATTTTAGTATTACTTGGTAAGTACTGGAATGTTCTAATACTATTAATGCTTCTCAAGGTCTTTCTTGCTAATTGCAACTGTTTCAAAAAAACCCTACATTTTTATAATCAAGAGTGACCAATGAAGTCATAAAGCATACAATAAAATATAAATTTAAGCAAGATTATGTTTACCAAAAGATCAAGAAATCTTAAAGATTGTCTTAAAGATCAAGAAACGGCAACTGATGAACTTTGATGGAAATAGATAAATTTGATAATAGTCAAGTTTGCCACTAGAACATAAAAAGAAAGAGGTGGTCAAGCTGCGGCATAATAATTTCTTTTGCTGATAAGTTATAACAGCCAAGTAGGAAGTAGCATAGAGTTGTGTCCTCTGATATCTATTTGCAACAATATGTCCAGCCTCATTTACTGTGTGATTACTTTAGTTTCAGGAAAATCAAATATCACCAAAATGAGTACTCAAACAGGTTCCATAAATAGCCACACACATACTATAGCAGTGAATTCAAACACATGGGTTGATGCACACAGGTAGAGAAGTAAAATTATTTCCTGTTAGCATTATTGTTCTGCTCCATAGTTTTGCAACATTCCTCAAAACCAGAGTGGTGTGGTGATCACTTGTGCTTTCAGCACCTGTTACTTTGTACACAAACTGTCACATTGCAAGTAGGTTCAAAAGGACTGTTGCTCTCTATGTTTCCATACTCAAAAGAAGCCTTTTATTTTTCATTAATGCAGCTCCTGACCTTGGTATTATTTACAGTTCTTCCATGGCAGCTGATAGCTTCTTCAGGTTCTTCATTTAAACTACTGCTTTAATGGGAATGATACCTGCCAGTAAAAGCTGCCCATATTTTAAATAAACCTGTCTGGAGATCAATTGCATCTCCTCAAGAAGGGCTTGTGTAAATATTTATTTTGTATTTAGTTTAGAAGGGTTAGGTGCTTCCCCTGTCACCTGCCATCAGCAATGTTAGGAAGTCCTTAAGCTCTATATCAAAATGCAGTTTGAGTTTGCTCATTCAAAAAAAAAAAAAAATCATTCTGAGGCTCTGGCACCTTCTGTGACTACAGGAAACTGCTTGTACACCTTTTGTGGCCTCAGCTTCTCTTATAAACATTGTAATTAAGACCTGTCAGGTTTTCTAGTACCTGTTTTGATATCTGCCTGAATTATCGTACAGATAATTTTTTGTTTCTTTTTCTAGGAAGAGCATTTAGAGATTTTCAGAAGTGTAGTCCTTACCCAAAGAACCTTTTCCCTACTCAAAACTTAAGGCCAGCCCTTTTTTTCCCAAACAGCAGTATCTTGCAATTCTTTTTTGATTTCAGGATAAATTGATTATTTCTCATTTGAAAAATATTAAACTGATTGCTTTAATGACGTGCCACCTCTTAGACTTCCTGCAGTGGTGTTCTGCTTTCCATTCCTCTCTTGGAGACTTAGTCCCATCTGGCCTGTCATCTCTTAGACATTGAGTAAATAATCTCCTCCTCAAACCAATTCCACCTTCTTTTTGCCAAAGATTCTGAACTTAATTACAGAATCACAGGATCACAGGATAGGATTGGTTGTAAGGGACCCACAAGGATCATTAAGCCCACCTCATGGCCCTGCACAGGACCATCCACAATAATCACACCAAGTGCCTGACAAAGTTGTCCAAATGCTTCTTGAACTCTGCCAGACTTGGTGCTGTGACACTTCACTGGGCAGTCTGTTCCAGTGCCCAGCCACCCTGTGGGTGAAGAATCGTTTTCTAATATCCAACCTAAACCACCATGACACAACTTCAGGTGTGACACAACTTCCCTCCAGTCCTGTCACTGGTCACCAGAGCGAAGAGATCAGTGTCTGCCCCTCCTCTTCCCTTCATGAGGAAGTTGTAGACTGGAATGAGGTCTCCCCTCAGTCTCCTCCAGCCTGAAAAGACCAAGTGACCTCAGTTGCTCCTCATACGGCTTCTCCTTTAGACCCTTTACTATCTCCTTTGCCCTCCTTTGGATGCTCTAATTGTCCTGTGTTCAAGTTTTACAAAAAATATTTTTAGTATTTATCTGTGTTGTCTTTTATTTACAGGAGGGTTCTTCAACAAAACTTTATGAGCACACTTCATTCTTTTTACCTTTATATCTCCCTTTCAACTCATGAAAAAATGCCCAGGNACTTGGCGTAAATTTATCCTGCCTACCTTTGGATAATTATTATTCCAATTAGGAGACCAGCCACACAGGGTTGCCTTTTTCTGTCAGTGAAGAGAAGCAGTGATCACCATGACTATTGCCATAGGCAATAATAATATGAGCCTAGGGCAATAGAGTTGGGTTCCTTTGTCATGCCAGACCTTGGTAGGCAGCTGGCACATGGTGGTTACTCTATATTTGTTACTACAACCATTCCACTCCAACTTGGCCTAACTCCATCTGTTTGAATCCCACCTGGTGATTGTCCTTATAAAAACTAGGTCGTGTTTGGGCCTGTCTTTGTGACTCCTCTGCAGAAGGGGCTGGGAGCTGCCCTTAGAGTAGTAACCCGAGGGCCAGAGATCTTCAGCTGTGCTCTAGCTCAGGATATACATCTTAAATTGTTTATGTTCTTGTTTCCAAACTTAATGCCTTTAAATTCATGGAGTTTAGATCCTTCCCATGTTATATGAAAACAGTGCAAAGAGCCAATAAATGCATGTTTTGCTGTCTTGCATAACTCAGAAATTACTGACCCTGTAAAAGAAGACATGTGATCTTAAAGGAATTATTTTCCATTTCACATGGAAATATCAAATTTTTGCTTGGTTTTGGAAAGAAAAAGGATATAAAGATGGATCCAAGTCTCCACTATGCTTTCAAGTGTCTATTAGTTCCAGATCTTTTGTGCCTTAGATATTTGCTTGCCTGGAATTTATACTGACCAGACAGAAGAACAGGGGTAAACCAATAATCTTTTTTGTTTAGTGCATTATATAGAAATGTAGCTAAATCTTTCTTATTTTTCTGTTGACACAGAGAAGAAAATAATGTGGTTCTCAGACAGAAATATAAAATATATGCTTCTGTGAGAATCTTATAATGTCTGGAATTAGGAAGGAGCAGATAGGAATGGAAGAAATTCCGTGGAAACACTTGTAGTTACAACTACATACGTGTGTAACTACACCATCACTCTACTGGGAAAAGCCTTTCTTGTCAATTTAACAAATCCTGATGCTCTATATTTAACCATTGCCCTTGTTTTTCAATTTGTTAGTAGCAGATTAATTTGAATCACAGTAATAATGTATAGAAAAGCATAATTTATAGAAAAAACATCTGGATTTTGGCTGTAGACCTCATTATCTTGTTTTCTTATCTTTATTTCTCTTTGCTAGCTATTCTCCTCTTTTCAGTGTTTTTGGTTGAAATTTGCTTGATTACTAAATATCACCAAAACCTGAAGAAAAAACCTCAAAATTCAGAAATTATTTCACACTGTTAGACATAACCCACATAGAAAACGTTCTGAAAAGGACCAGGCTTGAATTTCCCACGGAGTCAAGGTGGGTTTTTTCCTGTATGGCTCTGTGAATCAGGATTTCTTTTCAAGCTGATGGTACCTCACAGCAAGTAAGGGTTTTCCCCACTAGCCAGACAATAAAATACTTAGCTCGACTTTTGAAGTTGTAGTGGCATAGGAATGAATGCCACTGCTGTCAGTAAGTTTTTGAGATGTGCTGCACACTCAGCATAGGAAATGCCCATGCTTGGGCAGATTTTTACGTTCCTGATGCTGCACCTGGCAACACAACAAGTGGAAGGGTTGTGGTGTTGGTGAGCTCTTTCACTAGATGGCAATAAGCACCAGCCACCTTTAGCTGGTGTCTGTTGTGCTTTCCACAGTGCAGAAGTCACTTGATTTTTGACTTATCTACTTGCTGCTGTTTTACAGGCACTTGAGCTTTTTTGGGGTATTATTCAGGTGTCTGGTCTGATGATTCCTATCTCCCTAAAACTGTCTGAGCTCAGTCAGACGAGAGACAAGTCCAGAAGTAGGAATACAATCTAATAGTTTTTTCTAGATGGGCAACAAGTTACATGCAGACAGGAAAAATGCAGACTTCAATTGCTCTTATACCTAAGATTGGCTCCATTTTAATTTTTGGGAACAAGTTTTAAATTTAGGCAGGTTACAGAAGCTGCTACCTGTATCTTTTTATACCTATGCCTTTTTCCTATTGTTTTTACTTTGTGATCTGGTATCTGAGTGGGGTCTTTTTCAGAGAGGCTTCTGTCTGTTTCTTCTGTGGATTGTTTATGAGATGCATTACTGCATTAGATGCATTACTGCAGGCT
The DNA here is from genome assembly GCA_013399945.1 of Ploceus nigricollis. Classification (NCBI taxonomy): domain Eukaryota; kingdom Metazoa; phylum Chordata; class Aves; order Passeriformes; family Ploceidae; genus Ploceus; species Ploceus nigricollis. The sequence goes on along the minus strand of VXBC01009844.1, from coordinate 143,087 downwards.
TGTCTCCATTTTGACAACCACAACCTCCTGAGGGTGAGCAGACAAACAGTTGTCGAAACATGCAGGAAGATTGTAACATTGCAGTAAGCATATCAGCCATTTCACATCGTAAGATATATGCCAACTTCTCCTGGTCTGTGACAGGAAAGTTAGGAAACTCTCTTAACTGCTGTAATTTAAGCTATGTAATGCAAGTGGCTTTCATGATAGAGGTAAAATTCTGCAAGGACAGCTGTGGCCATGTGTTGCTGTGTAAGGTTTCATTTTACCTTCGTGTACTCTAAGCACATGGCTATATGGAGAACAAAATTTGTACATGCAAATCAGCAACCCATTCACTAATCTGAAATTAGAAAGAAAATAGGATATGAAACAGACATAATGTTGGACTAAAAAAGCCTGACAACTCATAGTCCAAAAAATAATTGATTTATCAGACTGCATTATTTTCTCTATGCTGAGGGAAAATCTCCAAGAAATATACCTCGTGTAAGATCTTCCCTGTGTGTGTCAGAAAAACAACAGAAATAACCTTTCTGGTGTCTTCCTCATAGTCTCAAACTGTGCAGACAAAATTATTTAATGGTGTCTACACTCATTGTCCACCTTGTAGTTGGAGAAATTCTACTGCTGTTTTTTCACTTTTTGAACTTTGCAAGGAGTGCAGTGTCCAGAACCATTTATTGTATATGAAGACGTACACTTTTTTTTTTAAGCAAATCCATTTCCTATATTTATGAACATATAATGAACTTTTTATACCTTCTGGGGGGAGAAAAAAATATTGCAGAAACATTTGATCCTTGATATTGCATCCTGTCTTCACCCAAAGGAAACACAAACTCCAAGAAAGATAATTTTAATTATTTTTGCTTTGTTAAGCCCAATTAATAGGTATGTAACAGTGGTGATGCTATTGATATTATTTTAGACCTCAATGCTGTCCCATTAAAATTTTCTCTTTACAATTGGTTTCAGTACATTTATTTCATGGTGCTGGTAATGATGTTGATCAGACCAGAATGGAGTGGAAGAATCCTGTTTCAAATGGTTACAAGCAAGAACACAGAGTCTGTCTGCTGAGATCAGTCCATTTCCAGGGCAAAGGCAGCTTTGTCATACCCTTCTATTCCACACTCTTGAGCCAAATGTAATTACAGGGGACATTTCCATAACTCCCAAAACTTGGAAAAGGCAATTACAAATAACTAAAGTTTGGTCTCAATAAGGTTTGAATAACTAAGATTCATGAAGTAAACTGGCAAAAATCTCAAAGGATTCAGGCCTCCCTTTGAATGTTTCTAAATTTAAATCTATTAATTAAAGTAATTAAACTTGAATTAGTAAGCTGTGCTGCAGCCATGCAATTTCCAAAATGAACACAACTTAGTTGTATTAGTTGGTTAAATTAGATGCCACTCTATTGCATTGTATTTATAGTAATGATGTTGGATTGTTTGATTCAAATAATTGCTTGTTTATATTAAGGACAATACTTTTATTCCTTTCAGAATGATCTTCTACCAGAAAAGTTGCTAAAAGAAATTGCACTTGCCACTTCTATTGCACAAAATTACACAGCCCCACTAGACTTCACTCTCCTTGAGTTTATGTCCTCTGATGCACCAAAAACATTGCAATAACCTTTTACTGCCTCTTATTTATTAACATTTAATTTTGAAAATGGTAATTACAGAGGAATGAAAAGCATGAACAATTTTAACTGATGATTAGAAGCATTTATATATGCCAGTGGAAAAAAACCCACAATATGCCAAAGAAAGTTAAGTTTATCTGGCCTTTCCACTTGTCTTACAAATCATTTACAAATTAATAACCACTGACAGTTTCTTGAAACAGTGTCAATCTTCATGATGATTGGCTGCTGTTCAAAGGAAAATGGGTGTATAAAAAGGTTGTATAGGCATTTTCTATTCAAAAGCAAGCACAGAAGGAGGGGAAGGTAAGACAAAACAATGGAAAACAGTTACACCAGATTTTAGCTTATCAACAGGATTATTATTTATCTTATACCAGCAGAGTAATTTGGCTACATCAAAATGAAAATCAAGATAATATGTAACAGTTTACCAGACAAATTGAAAAATGATTCACATAAAACATGGTGGGTCCCCTTAACAGGATCACTGAATCCCTTTCACAGATAACCTAGGTCTGTCTGGGTAAGATTCATCTCAGTCCAGCTTTGACTATCTACATTTGAACTAGCCATCTTGGAATCCCTTTAAATCAACACAGACCAAACTGGTCTCGTCAGAGTAAAGATATTCACCCTAGAGTGCATATCCAAATTAGGTCAGATTTACCTAATTTTGGTCAGATTAACCAAATTCTCGTGTGTTTTCTAGTGCAGCCAGAAGTACCCACATTGTGATCCCCAGAAGGTGAAATCAATGCAGGCTCTGAAACCTTCAATTCTACTTGTACATAGCTGAGGTTATGTAATCCTAATGCTCCCACTAGGTGCTGTGCCTGTGGAAATGCTGGTCACTTGGGCAACACTTCTGTCGATATATGAGAAGTAACAAGTTCAGCTCACTAACCACTGCAAGAAATAACTGAGAATGTTAAGAAGCTAAGAACCTATTAAGGATCAAATCTGTCGAGTAATCAACTTTGGCATTTACATAATCACTTCCTATGGGACCTGGACGTTAAAGAACAGCTTTAAAAAATATAGAAAAAAATCACAGGAAACAAGACTGTGAATAACTAATTTTTTAAAAAAAATTACTTTTCTTCCTTTTTATTTTCTTTGCAGCAATTATCACTGCGATAAAGAGAATAAGAATTGCCTGTGGATGTAATCTACCTGTAATTTAGTAAAGCCTTCTGTACAGTCTTCTGTGCATTCTCCTGGAGAAGCTGGCAGCCCATGGCTTGGACAGGTGCACTCTGGGTTAAAAACTGTCTGGATGCCCAGACCCAGAGGGTGGTGGTTAATGGAGTTACATCCATTTGGTGGTAGATAACTAGTGGGGTTCCCCATGGCTCAGTATTGGGGCCAGTCCTATTGAATATCTTCATTGATGATCTGGACAAAGGTATTGAGAGCACCCTCAGTCAGTTTGCAAACAACACCAAGTTGGGTGGGAGTGTTGATCTGCTGGAGGGTGGGAAGGATCTGCAGAAGGATCTGGACCAATGACCTGAGGTTCAACAAGGCAAGAGGTTCTTGGGTCACAATAACCTCATGGAGCACTGCAGGCTGGGGGCAGAGCATCTGGTAAGTGGTTCAGCAGAAAAGAACCTGGGGGTGCTGGCTGAAAGTGGCTGAACACAAGTATCAAAAATAATGATAGGACTAGGACTAGGGAATTGATCATCCTCTGCAGTCGACTCTGGTGACGCTGCACCTTGAGTCCTGTGTCCAGTTTTGGACCTCACTTCAAGAAGGACATTGAGGTGCTGGAGTGTGTCCAGAGAATGGCAAGAAAGCTGGTGAAGGATCTAGAGAATGAGTCAAATGGGGCCATCAAGGGAGCTGGAGTTTGGTCTGGAGGTTCAGAGAAGACCTTATCACTCTTTACATCTACCTGAAGGGAGGCTGTAGCAGGATAGGGGTCATTCTCTTTTCCCCGGCAACTCTTGATAGGACAAGAGGATGTGGCCTGAAGGGAAGGTTCAGATTGGACATCAGGAAGAATTTCTTGATGGAAAGGCTTGTCAAGCACTGAAATGGGCTCTCCAGGGAAGTGATGGGGTCACCATCCCTGGAAGAATTCAAGAAATGACTTCATGCTATGATTTAGTTGGCATGGTGGTGTTTGATCAAAGGTTGAAAGGTCTTGGAGATCTTTTCCAACCTTAATTATTTTATTCTATTCCAATTATAGCCAAAAAAAAAATATCACCAAATAAGATGGTTGGCTTGTGTGATTCTCCCAGAGATTCTGTCGAAACTGAACCAACAAAATACTGAACTGGCTGAACTGTTCAAAAAGCACTGGCTATGGCCTCATTCTTTACAGAGAATGAGAATTTTATTGTTATTTCCTTCTAGAGGAAAAAAAAATGTTGTACACATGTCTCTCAAATAATTCAAGCATCACCCTATTTCAACATGGCCAGCACATAGTCAACCTGTATTGCTACTTGGGCAAAATTTTTCTAACTTCAGAGGACCAGTATAGATCCATGGAATTGGTTCTAACAGTTGCTGACTTTTATTAGTATTATTTTTCTCAGGACAGTTCTTCACATATATCCTCACTGAATTTAATTTAACTGCTTTTGAGCTTTATTATGTGAATTTTGAGCCTGTTCTCTAAGCCCTCCTTAGAACTTAGTGCCAGGTGAAATCTTTATAAACCATGGTTTTCATTCCATTATCCAAGCTGCTGATGAAAATATCAACCAGTTGTGACTCCAGCTGGGACCTTTGTGAAGCCTCACTTGAGGCAATCTTCCAGTTCAACATCAAACTCTGCTACAAACCGCTCTCCGTGCATCTGTTTTTATGATGGTTCAATTCAGATCCCTTTGCTGCATTGCCAACAGCTCCTTTTAGGTCCAAATGCATAAAAGTCTGCTACTGACACCTTTCCAACTGAGTTATTTGCCCTGTAAAGAAAGATATTGTTTTGACTGTGTTTGTTTCTGACAAACATGTTTAATCTCTTGATTTACCACCTTATTATCCTCTAAGTACTCGTAACTTTACAGTTTAACAGTTCCAATTAGTCAGATGACTAGCTGGCAGACAATATTTTGGTCTCAAAGGTTTTCAAGATGGTATCTAATTACAGCAAACTGCTAACACGGCTATCACTGTCTGCATGGATTTAAACAGAGGGGCCCCCAGGTCTTGCTGGAACTAGACCAGCTACCGCTGAGTAAGCTGCTCTGGAAGTGGCCCCAGTGCAAAGATGAACTATAACAGAGCAATTCTGACCTCAGGGCAGCTGCTGCTGGTGGGTGCTGCTGCTGTGTCATGCACCCTGGTTTTTGGAAACTAGTTCAGGGGTCTCCAATGTGGTATCTGCCTCCCTGAGTCCAACAAGAGCACCAGTGCACAACCCTGGCCATGCAAGGAGTCCATATGAAGAAGCACACATGAATCAGAAAATGAAAAATACAAAAGAATAGTATAGTGACAGAAGCCAGCCAATGCAAGAGCAGTCACAGCAGCTGCTCCTTAGACATGGTCTTCGTGAGAAGAAACAAGTTTAAACAACTGAACACTGCAAAAACCTTGAAACCACTCCCAGACATTTTTCTAAAGGATGCATTCACAGTTCAGCGCGGATTTCAGTACAGCATACACCTTGGAGGAAGACCAATTTGGAGATAAAAGTATTCTCTTGTGGTCAACAAAATTATAGAACCCAGAAGAAACAAGGTAGGGAGCTAAATTATCCCAAAAAGTTTTCAAGTCAATCAGTTTCCTTAGGTGATGGTAGTACTGATAATTGATGATGTGCCACACCAAATGAAAATATCTGAAAAATATCCTGGTTGTCTGCTATGACCTGGAGGTAGTCTCTTAGATGCTGTGACACATTTCCCAGCAAAGTTAATAAGGGAATTCCACAGGGCTGACACATTTTTAATGGGGAGCATCTGTCTCTGAATAGAGCTAATTTCAGTATCCCAGAGAAATGTTACAAAACATCTGCCTTGTTTCCCCTGCAGACACGGTATCCTTGCTAATATTCTATTCTAAGCTTTTGTTTCCTTAAGCTAAACATGCTCTATGTCTTAAAGAGGATTTTCTGTTTTCCTTGCTGCCAAAGATCTTATATAGCTTTGCAAGTAGGCAACAGGTCAGTAAAGCATTGATAGCTTAGAGTGCACTTAGTAGACACCTAAACTTTCCTTTTGCACATATGGGGGTTTTTTTTTTGTATTTCTGAACGGTATTTGAGTAAAAAAAACGTGTTTTTAGACATTTTAGTAGACACACACATTTTAAAGATATCTGTAGAATCCATAAAGTATTGATTGTGGTGTATTGCAGACCTTCCCACTACAATGACAGCCTCGAGAATGGATCTCATGAGAACTGCTCTGTGTCATTAGGTGGCACTCTACAGCAGCGCTGGCAGTTTTAAGACTTCCTCAGCTCAAAAGGGACTTTTCGATTATCTAATCTGATTTCCTACATGCTGTAGGCTATAGAAATCCAACAAGGAGTTCATGCATCACTCCAAAACTGTGCTTCAATGAATATATATTTTTAGATATAGGTTTTGACCTCAAGAAAAATTAAAACAAACAATACTGAAAGTCCCTAATTTCCCTTTCTGATAACAGAAAACAGTTTGTGTTTCAGATGTTAATCTCTCTGTTAAATAATTTGGACCTCTTAAACATTATTGAGGCAAAATATCTGTTTTAATTCAGAGTAAGCAAAAGGATGTGTGCTCCTAGCACTGCAGTAAAGCTGACCAGCATTAAATTCAGCATGACCTTATAATAAAGCATCTCCCTGTGGAAGCACCAGTCTCAGAAAGGAACATATGCTTTTTATGAATGCTGATATTCTGATGCCCCTGCAATTTCAGTTCCATTTAAACCACTTTTACTTTTGACTATCTTTATAATCTCCAGCTTATCCTTTCTACTAACAGCCTATTTTCTACTAGCTGTGTAGAAGGTTGGGGCATGTCAATTTTTTAATTTAATTCCCCCAAGTGTGACTGCACACAATTTTCACTTGTCAGAGTGGCATCAGGCAGTGACTTCATGCTTTCCACCAAGAACTCTGAAGCTTCATACAGAGGAGCAGATGAAGTTATGCTTTTATATATTGCTGTTTTATACCCACAGTTCAGGCCCTGTCTTCACATAACTGCATTACAAGAGCAAGTGTGTGCTAAAATGTCCTCAGGTTTGTCATAAATTCAGATCATTCTGTCCTTACTACCAGTCTCCAATAAATACTTCTTGTGGAAGCAGATTAGAAGTGCCAATGGATACCATTATAGCAGGAGGCTGGAAGAGCTGGTTCCTTTGGTAGCAGATGAAAAGCCAGTGGGACGCCACAGGCTCCAAAGCTCAGTAGCAGCCAAAACTACCTCCAGCCTCAGCCTCACACAACTGCCTAAGGCAGCCTTGATGTCCAGACCTCAGAATTGCTTCAGAAAATGGCTTTTGGGTGGAATGATGACCAAAAGCCATCTGATGGTAGGAGACAAAAAAAAAAAATACTCTGTGAGTTCCTCCCACACACAAGAAAGAGATATTTGGTATGTATTTATAGATAAACAAGACCTATCAGTGACACTGGAAATTGGACTTGGTTGTAAACCAGTTTTTCCTAAATTGAGATAAGCTGTAAAAACTGTCAAAATAAATAGGCAGTATTTTACAATAGACATGTTTTCAAAAATCATTTTAAAAGCAGTTTTCAACTAGAAAGGTCAAGGTATGCCATTCTAGAATGATAAAAACCAGAGCATTTCCAGAGTTCTGAGCTTTTATTTTTTTCTCAACCAGAGATTAGTTTTGTCAAAATTGGCATGTATGAAAATATAATTATATTTTCCATTTTGAAGTGCTTTTTGAAGTCTACTACCCAGTCTTAATTTTTTTCCTGACTATTTTAGAGCTTTCTGGCTGGGTTAATCAGCTTTTATGACCTTCTCACATACAAAGTGAAGAATTGTCTTTGATTTTCTATCCAGAAGATATGGGAGGGGTTCCTCCCCCTGGTGATTAGCAAGGGAAATCAAAACACTTTGAGTTAGATTTTTCATTTCTGCCTGTGTAATTTCCAGAGCCACAGTCTATTTTTGTATGAAGTCCCTGTGGATATCTATGAGCTAAACAAATACACATTCAGAGCTTGCTTATTGTCAGTAATGAATTAAAGGTCAATCTTTATATGAAGCCAGTGCTTGTGACTGTCAGAAAGAAAAAACGCTTTTATCATATAATATCAAAAGTAAGAGATGGCAAATAAAAAGGTGTGCTAGGAACAAACACTCTTTCTCTCACTTGAACTAAAAGTGTGAAACAAGTGGGGGCCAAATCAGAGCCTCTCTGTTATCTCTGTGATACGTAGTTCTGGAGGAGCACCGCAGCCAAGACTCTTATATCTTCTGGCCGGTTCCACTCACAAAAAGCAAGTGAAACTGGTAGGCCGGAGGAAGCAGCTGTTGGCATTCCTCAAGGAATTAAGGCTGAAAGCATAGCAGGAGAAAAATCAAATCTGGTAAAAAAAAGAGTTTGCCAGAGCGTCCTTGGGAGACAGAATCCTATAGCGACCCCACACATTTATTGTTTTCATTGACCCTGGCCCCATTAGAAATAAGGGAACAAACTGGCTGATGACAGAAGGTGCAAGATACTGTGAATACAGATGAACATCCGAGTATCTTTCTGCAGGAAGTAGATGACTCAGAGTGCAAAAATAATAGAAATTATAAATGTAACAATGCTGCCTACAATGCCATGAATTTAAAAGTAAAAATTTTTGCTCTAAGTGGGAGAAGCTTATTAGCTGAGAACAGCAAACACAAAAAGATCAAATTACATGAGTTGATCAAAAGATAGTCAATATTTGTAAATATGTCATATGAAAAAAGCAAACACAATAATAGGATGTGTCAGGAGAGGGGTTTCTAGTAGAGCCAGGGAAGTGATACATACAATTTCAAAAGCAGAAGGTGGAATGAAAAAAGAAGCATAGAAAAGTAAATGTTGAAAAAATATAAGCTCACAATAATGAAACAAGGTCTGCAAAGAATAAATACAGAGACAAAGTCCATTGATGTAGATGGGGATAGTTATTCCATTGAATTCAGTGGAGGATGGGTAGGTCTCCAGACTCACGGATGTGGCTTCCATATGCCATATATATCATATGGAGAAAAATCTCCATAAAATGTGTTTTAATCAAAACCGCCTCTGTGTTATTTTAATCCAAAGGCTGCTTAAATCACAATATTCCAATAGGGAATATAGGCTGTTTTTTTCAGTCTTTCTATTAATCTGACTCAAAAAGTTTATGAAAATGGTGTTCTGGAATGCACTATGGTATTTGTAATGGCTCATGTTCTTTCTTTCAGCACTTGCATTTTGTCAAGCAATAGCAAACTGTAGAAGATCACTGATGCTCCCCCAGCATATTGACTGACCTTTATGTCTACTTTTGCTATTTATATTGGCAGGGAACAATACAGAACAAAAGTAGGCAGAAAAATTCCTGAGTTTTAGGAAAATCCTTTAAAAACTTCTGATTATATTGACGTCACCGCTTACTTTGTATCTTTAATTTAAAATTTACTTGGTAATTGTCTGTTTGTAAATATAGAAGTAGTTTGGTTGTTGTGCAGGTTTTATTTTGCTACACACTGCTGTATTGGTCAGGTAAATAGTTTCTAGGATGAAATAAATAATAATCAGCAGTTTTATTTTTGTGGAACAGAAGAGAGCACAGTATCTTCTTTTCAATGAAAGAGTAGTGGAGAAAGCTATGGAAGTGTAAAGAATATCATAATCATTATTGCATATCATTATATTCTTCTTGCCCTATACAAAGATATAAAGCAGAAAGAAAAAAACCCCAGAAAAACATAAAGTCACAAAGTTCATTTTCCATTTTTGTGAATTAATATCTATTAGCACCAATACAACTTTTAATTTATTTCTAGGTGACTGAGATTATAATAGCTTTTATCTAAATAAATTGTGTTTCATTGTAAGGTTTGGTGAGTGCAACTAAATAGCAATTGTGGCTTCATTAAAGAGAAATGTCAGAGTGAATATCACCATCCCTTTCTCTTTTTGTTATTTCAATTTTTGTTTTCACTTTTAAGCTGACGATATTTGCTTTGAAAAAGGAGTGAGGTGGTACACATCTTTGCTTACTTTCCACTTCTTCCACAGCAGATCAGACTCTTCATTTCCCTGAGCAATCTGAGCACAGCAGTTGTGAAACTGAGCCCTCCTTGCTGCTATTGCACTTATGGCTTTGGATACACAGACTTCTAAGGGAGAAGAGGAGCCTCCAGAGTTTGGAGTCTGTGAGGGGTGAGTGCCAAAGGCAGACTGGAAAGCAAAGCAAAGGCTGACTGAATTACTTTGACAAAAATCTGGGGCAGTAGGGAGTAATCTGACAGGCTATAAGGATGGATGAGGATGAAATGAAAAACAAAAGGAAATTATACCTCTGTATATCTAGCTTTAAGAAATGTCTTAGTCTTCTCTTAAGTTTATTTAGCCTTATGTAGAACTACTGTAGATTTAACAGGGATGGACAAAGAAAAGGCCTTTACATAGTCACATGGAAGAGGATGTTTTAGAGAGTCAGCTTTAGGCTGTAGCCTATGTGACAAAAAACCTGAGAAACTGTGAAGTAAAATTTTTTGCACTATCAGCAAGCCAGTTTGTTTTTATGCCTACAAGGTATAAACTTTTAGCTTTGAAAGGTGTCTGAGTGGCTGTCACAGGCAGAAATAGGAGCTTCAGACAATGTTTATTAGAAGCCCTCCAAGTTGCATTCTAAACTCCTTCTCTGACAGGAGTCTAAATGTGACTGAATTCAGTATTAGACCCAAACTTTTTCAATGTTTTATGTCTAAAGGAGTATATAGGATTGTATAGATGTAATTTGTCCTTTATACAACTTCATCCTTCAGGATTAAGGATGACAAACCAGACATATTTACATAAAAATAAATGATTTATTATGGTAATGACTAGACTAAAAGATCATAACCGGAATTATTTGCTACACAGTATAAGTGGCTAGAACTAGTAGCATAGTGGCTATATCTAGTAGCATAGCATAACTTCAACTCTTTTTGAAGTTATATTGATGCAATTATATTAAAGCTAGAAAACCCAATTATTAAGTAGAGATTGATGCTACTCACCCATACCCACAACCATAGGAAAATCTCTTGCACTCAGCCTTGAGGAGTAACCTTGAGGAGCATCTCCACTCCACACACTCCCAGAAGGGGTGTATTAGGAGACCCCACCATTAAAGAGTAGGAAGGGACTTTTATAGTATAAAGTGATTGGCTGTCACTCATGTCTCTCTGGGCCAGCTGCGTTAGCTCAGCATTTCTAGATGAGTTATCAATAGTATCAGTTGTGGGTTCCTGTATCAGGTACTTCACCACTTCTGCCACATCTTCTCCTCACTGTCAGGGTGCCTAACTTTGGAATTGAATCAGGCTGGTTTCAGCATTATTCAGCACCAGAAGCAGCAAGACAGCCCTTTCTCCATTCACCACTGACAGCTTTGCAAATAGAGTGTTGTTTGAGTTGTTTTACCCCCATTCCAGGCAGAGAATACTGCTACAGTGGCTTATAGTTTAATTGCTTTAGTTTGCACATTTAATTCTGAAAGAGTGATTTATTGCAAATTTATATCTCTCCAAGGCACTCAGTTTTGTTCTTCCACCTAGTGAATACACAATATTAATATACCTACAATTTTCTCTGTTCTTATGAGATTTCAGTCGATTATGTAAGTATTTTTTGTATATTTGTTTTTATAAGAAGTTCTGAATCACTGTTTAGATTTAGATGAATAATACACACAAATACACACAAATATGGTATTTATTATGGTATTTAAACTTCCATTAAACATATGGATATTGGGCTGCAATTTTCTCAAGCATTCACTGTCAAAACCAGTCATGCAGTAGCTGAAATGAGTGTATATATTTTGTGCTTGTATCAGATAGCCAAAATGCTGGTTTGTATATATGCTACAAGCCATTTGGGCTTTTATTTTGTTTTGGATGTTTATAGGTTATAGTATGAATGTTTATAGGTTTGGAGGCTTTGGTTTTGGTATGTGCTCCAGCCAGACCTCATCAGCTGAGTCCCTAGTATTCAGTCTAGAAGGTTATATTGGTAACAATGTTCAGAGAGAGAGCATAAAAATAGCCAGAGCACATAAAAGTGCAGTCCATAACACACACCAGCATTCTTGCAGCTCCTCCTTTTACCTCTGCTGCTTTTATCAATGGCCAAACCATATACTGTGCAAATGTTTAGAGGCTTAAGGCTTTCATTTTTTTCTTTCCTAAATTGTCTAATTTACAGCACTAGAAATCCAAAAGAATTTCAAAGTTTCAGTGCAGATTTTCATACCCACATCTGTGTAACACACAGAAACCTGGGAATCTTGTCTCTACATGTAAAAGTTATGAGCTTACACATAATGAAGGTAACTCCAAAAGCTATTGTCACCATTAGTAAATATGATCTCGATTAAAAAAACTTACTCTTCTAAATGTCAATGCACATTTTCACTCGAGTTGAATAATTAGAAAGGATTATTTTTTAAATTTAAATTCAAGTTCTTTCTACACAGTGATTTGGCTCTGCTATTGAGACAGTTTCATTAGGATTCATGTGCTAAGACTACAGCCTCTTAGAAATTTACAGTATAGTGATTTTGTATGAGACAGGCTATGAAAGAGCTGAAGAGCCTCATTCAGATGCCAAATATATGATTCCAGGACTCAATCCTGCATTTTTCAGCAGCCTTTTGAACAGTATTTGCCCCTTTGAAACAGGCTCTTTCCATCTTGTTTCTATAGATCTAGGCAGCTAGTGAAAAGCTCCATGTGTGTGAAAAACAAGCACTCAGAATAAACCTTCAAAATATATACATTGTATTTTCATGATGTTCACTGTGTCCCCAGCTTCTCTGTTAATAGAAATATTTTCTAATAACTAGATGAATGTGTACAGCCTGGAAATTTTGTTACCTAAATTTAAAAAATCAAACCAAAGTCTGCTTTCTGTTGTTTTTGAGATGAAACACTTAAACTTTAGCCAGCATTGTTGCCATTCTGCTTAAGGTTTCCATTCTTGCTCCAAGATCCCAAGTGAAAATGCGGAAAACAGCCTGGCTGCCTTGTATCTGTTTAATTCCCTTTATCTTGTCATGTTGTTATTTAAGGGCCAGGACATTTCCTGGATCAATTAGCATGAGGTTTACAAGGCAGCTACATATCACAACAGCCCTCTCTTAGGACTGCAGCTAAGTTGCTGAGAGATTTCTTTTCATTAGACTATTAAAATGGTATAGCACTGTGACGGCAAGAAATTTCTCAAGCTATCTCCTTTGCAATGTACTTTACAAATTTTTGTGCTACTGTTCTGAAACTTAATGTCATTCATATCAGGCACCTTGGAGAATTTATTTTATTATTTTCCTTTGCTAAAATGATCTTTTTTTTTTCTGTGACTGGTGTCAAAACATATCAGTATAGCTAAAAATAGGTATTTTAAATATAGAGGGAAGGCAGAGGTATTTTTCAGGTTAAGTGACTACTGTGCTTTTCTGGACTGAGTCCTCATTCCCCTTGTATCAACACAGATATACCACAGAAATGCTTTATAATTTGAGTTTTCTGTATTCTTCTAAAAATATTACTGTGCTCCAGCAAACCCAATACTACGTACCAGAGGATATGACACAATTCGTGTTGGCTGAGCTGAATGCTGAGGAGGTGGGTATTTGGTGATAAATGAGAATGAAATAAAGGCAGCATACCAACATATTTGCAGGTGATATTGTAAGAACTGACTGAATGAGAGGGATTGGATTAGCAGAGACTAAAGGACAGCAAACTTCTCAAAATGTGAAAAGATGAATAAATTATTGTTCTTTAACAAAGCTGTTTTACAGCATCCAACTACATTACCAGAGAAATGAACCCACAGGTGACCTGGTCATGACAAGGAGATGTGGAATGGGAAGTTATTTCTTTTCTTCATGGAAACTATAATATGCTGTGGCTCCATGAGGGGGATGTGAGAAAAGGCAGAATTCAAGGAGAAACTAATGTTTAACGTTCATTCACTTTAGCTTTAAACTTAGAAGCTAGGGATGCTAGAAAAAAATAGGAGAAATGGAAAAGCAGAAAGCTGTGGAATACAAAGGAATTGTAATTCCACAAATGCAAAACTAAATTAAAAGTCTTCATTTTTATTCCAAATTCATATAGTGTGACGTGGGGAAGGATCTGGCCACCCCGGGACTGTAGTTCCCTGTGGGTTCAGTGTGGCCTATTGCAACCATCATATGTCCTTGAACCCAGGTTCACATTTGGCAAAGTCTGTATCAGGCAGAGATAATTTACCAGATTTATGCTACGGATGTGACATCTGCCATCCTGGGCACTTTTTACTTGTTGGACATTATATTGGAGTTATTTAAGCAGTTTCCCTCTCAATTTTTTCAGTTGTTTATACAGTGTCTGCTAAAAAGGCCTGTTGTTACAACACCTTTTGTATGTGGCTGATTTTTGTTGAATATTCATTTTCTGTTTGCAGTAAAAGTTTGCCTGCTTGTTGCACTGAACTGTATGGTGTCCCCTAAATAAGCTGTCAGCTTGACTACTACAAGCACTAAAGTCAACCTAGCTATGTATGTCACTCAAATATTACACCATTCCTTGTAGTATTTAAGATGTCTCATTTAGAAGCAGATTAGGTACCTCTACACTGTTATGCCACAGAGACAATTTGTCAGTACTAATGAAGCTATGGGAAGTGCCAATATTATCTATTAAACACAGGTACGTCTAATATTTGTCTTTTTAGGGGTGACAAGAGACCACAGTTATGTCATTAAATACAGAGATAGGAAGGTAGTTATTTTGTCATTCAGGATAATTATTGTGTTACTCTCTGCTGCTCCATAGAAGCAGGTTGGCTGCACAGTCACTGCACCATGGTGATAGCTGGTTGCATGTGGTAGACTGGAATCATGAAAGCAGTAAGGCTTTTGATAATGCAAATGGGAACTGCACTCAGCTCCTTCGAAAGTGAAATGAATTTTTGCTGTGAGAAATTTTTGCAGAAGATGACAAATCTGTAGTCAAATTTTTGTTGTAGAAATAGATGTGGTTCACCAACATTTCATAGAACCATAAAAAAGTTTAGGTTGAAAGGTACCTTTAAATATCATCTAGTCCAACACACTTGCAATGTGTTGGGTCACCTTCAACTACATCTGTTTAGAGCCTCATCCAGCATGACTTTGAATGTTTTCAAGGATGAAGCATCCATCCCCTCTCTGGGAAACCCATTCCAGTGTTTCACTACCCGATTTGTAAAAAAATATTTCTATATATCTAGTCTAACTCTACCCCTTTTTAGCTTAAAATCATTACTCCTTGTCCTTTTGCAACAGGCTCTGCTAAAATGTTTGTCCCCACTTCCCTGTAAGCCCCCTTTAAGTGCCAAAAGGCTGCAATAAGGTCGCCCTGCAGCCTTCCCTTCTCCAGACTGAACTCCAATCCTGTCAGCCTTTCCTCATAGAAGAGGTGATCCATCCTTCTGATCATCTTTGTGACCCTCCTTTGGACTTGGTCCAACAGGTCCATGTCCTTCCATGTCCTTCCATGTCCTCCCCAGAGCTGGATGCAGCACTGCAGGCGGGCAGTGCAGAGTGGAGGAGCAGAATCACATCCCTCGACCTGCTGGCCTTGAATCTTTTGATTCTGACCAGGACGTGGCTGGCTTTCTGGGCTGTGAGCACATCTATATGTCCAGCTATAATTTGGCTTTTAATATAGGTTTTAATAATAGCTCTTAATAATAGCTGTTAATTTACCTTACGGTTTTTCAGTTCTAGAATAAGTTTTGTGGTATAAGACAGATACATACACAAAAAGCCAGGCAGGACACTGTGGCTCCTCTGCCCATGACACACTCTCTGGTCCAAAAAAGTAGTTTGAAATGGAGTCTCTTCCAAAGGAACACACCAAGCAGTGCTGACTGGGATAAACATGCTCCACTTCTTGCAGTTTCTGAAAGAACTGACTTGAAACTTGATGTGAAGCGGATTTGGGTTTGTGTCATTTAGAAGGCAATTCTTTTCATTAAAAGGAATTTCTTATCCAGACAATGCATAACACAATTTATATTAAGTAATTTAAAAGGTTTTCAGAGCTTTTCCTGCCACCAAATGTTCATAAATGTGCATAATTATAACTTTGTATAATATCATCAGAAAGTCCTTTCAGGATATCAGGTTCATTTCAGGCTAGATCAGATCCCTAGGTCTTAACTTTTGTATGAGACTATTTTCAACAAAAACATTTCCAGGAATGATTTCTTCACAACAGCTTTTTAACCTGCAGTTTCACTCCTTCTGGTATCTGACCTTGTGCTGTCTATCTCCTAAAAATCCCCAAACTAAACCCTTCAGACTGATTGCTAAACTCTGGTAATCAGAGATGGCATATGACAAATTTAATTGTGTTGCAGTATTACTAGCATGATTTTCTGTAAGAGGGATTGCACCTAGTGGAACACACAAAAGAAGAAGAATGCTAAGCAAAATGAGATAAGTATTTGATTCAGCACAGCTAAGAACTAATCTACGCCCGTTGAAATTAATAGAATTGCTGCTACAGACTAACAGATGTGAAGAGTCTGTCCTGATCTAAATAAAGGAGGGTAAAACCAGATTGCCTGAGAGGGCCTGAGACTCTCACAGATGATATGGCGGTGATAACACAGACCCTTTCTTATTACACTGACATGCTCTGATTTTTGTTCTTTTTAGACTAAAGGACATTAAGAAATATATAAATGATTGCATTAAGGGGAAAAGAGCAAAAACAAGTGGTAGAAGAACAATAGGTATCAGTGACTGACTTTATAAAACTGACTTTACAGGCATAGAAGTGTGTTGAAAGAGCCTGATCTTCATAATGGCAATGACTTTTTTTGGCAAAACTTTACTTCTACATTCCACTGCATTGTCTCTTGTCCTTCTGCAACTATATAACAAAGAAAACCCAACAGTTTTAGTACTTTATTTTGCTGTTATTTATACCTGTAGTCTTTGCTGTTTTCAGTCCCTTTAAAAAAGGATGGGTGTTCCCTTTCTGTCCTTGTGCTACAGCCACAGGTTTAATCAACAGCAGAGCTCCCAGCCCAAATTAATGTGCCCCTGCTGGAGAGCCAGCTGGTCCCACTGATCTCTGCAAGACCAGCCACTTCACTGTGCTGACAACAGGCCTGGAGCTGCGAGCCTGCTGTCCCCAACAGACAGGGCAAGGTGCATGTGCAAATGGTATTTATTTTCACCTCACATCTGAACGTCATAGATGTCATCTCCAAGAGCAACCTGTGATGCAGAAAGAAAGAGAAGTGAGGTTCTTAATTCAAGGGGTTTTGCAAAATGAATTTAAAGGGAGCACTAAATCCAAGCTCTTGGTGAGGTACATACCTATATTGATTAATATGCAGCTACTGATCTTTCCAAAACCTGGCATTTATCTAGGCATTCAGCAAAGAACTCCTCCTGGCAGAGGAGGCTATTACTCTTTGTATGTCTCAGGACAGTATCAGCACTTCTATAATCACATTTGCACTCATTGTTTTGGAAGAAATTAACTATTTATTCTTGAAAAGGAGAAATATGTTTGGGCACGTCCAGTGAAAATTGAAGTTTTATCATCTGTTACAGTGAAGGGAGCCTGCCTTCAGGCACCAGTGACACATGACCAGTAAATACACAGTGAACATGCTGATAAGACTATCTGCCATGGTCAGGTATGCAGAAGCTGAAGAGAGACTACAGCCCATATTTACTTCTGTTTTATTTTACTGTAGAGGGTTAAAAGCCAGAATCTTAATATTCTATAGTATCTTTTCTAAAATTAGATAAATATTTTGTTGAGCTTGCTGCCCAATTTTGATCAGAAGAGGTAGAGATCTCAATGATAATTAAGCACTTACAAAATTTATAAAAGGGAGCTGACAAAAGGACATTGCGTGAATATTTAGAAATTCACTCCACCATCTTTTAGGTGTTATTTTGCTGGCCACTCTCCTGTGACTGCAGCAGCCTGTGCTCTGTGGAAAGATGCTGCAGGAGCACAGGGTATAGCCAAGGGCTTCTGACCAATGCTCCCATCAGATCTTTCATCAAGGAACAAGCCATAGCCAGGCTTCATTATGGTTATGGTACTTGGGAAGCTTTTTTTTCCAGACACAATTCTTAATTCAGAGCTCTGGGAGCAAGAAAGAGCCCTGAATGTACTTTGACCTAAAGAGCCATGATGGGATAAAGGGTTCCCATAGCAGCTGGCTATTGCTTTGCCTTCACTAACCCTTGGAGATCCTTTGGACAACCTCAAAATGTATGTTATCTCACATAGCTATGCTATTTATCACAGAAGTTCCCTTTCCTAATGACTGCTTTCCATAGCCCTATAGATAACTTCCTGCTTTGGTAGTATGGTTTCCTTATTAACCAGGTTCTACTACTTTCCATAGTCTTGGAACATTTGGTAAACCAATCTTGCAAGTTGGTACAGTTTCTAAAGGTCTTCTATTAAAAAATATTTAAATAACTAAGAAGAGTGAGAAAGATATTTGTAAATATTTTTCCTCTTTGAGTGAAAATAAAATGTATTTATTATTATTGCATCTGTGAAAAGACAGCCCTTCCTAAAAGCAGGAAAATCTCCTTGATTATGTTATAGTGAGAGAGCACTGGGTAATTTTTTAACATAGATACATATTTTGAGTTAGCCTCTTTTCTGTTATTATTTTCCCCTTCCTCCCACCACTCCCCCATTATTTTAATGTCTTAATTGCTTGGATATTTCTGCCATTAAGTGAATAAGGAAGCACAGCTTGCCAAGAATCACAGATAGAAAAATTATGACATTCTTTGCAGTTAATAGAACTTCAGTATTTCCAGAACACCTGACATTTTAGTGTCCTCAAAATTTACTGCAAACATGGAAATAGCTGTGATCTCTTCAGAATCCCTGCAATGGATATAAAAGCTTAATGATGTTCATAAAAACTGCATAAAAACAAGGAAGAAAAATTTGATTACTATATTTATTTTATTTTTAAAGTGTTTCAGGTGGTCCTAGAATTATCCTGTCATATGTTTTCTTCTTGGTTGTTTCAAAATAAAAAGAAAAAAAGTTGATTTATTAAGGAATAAAGCCTTTCCATGGAAAGACAGATACCAGTTGCTACTATTTGAATATTCAGAGTACTCATCTTTGCATAACTAACAGAGGAGATTATAAGAAACTGGTTGGGGAGATAATATATCTCTCCTTCACACCCTGGTTTTGAGAGGAGGAAGCTTTTCTAGGGACACTGATTTAGCTTAGTGGTACATGAAAAAATGAAATGAAAACAACATCACAACAAGATCAAGATATTCTATAAGGTATGGTTATCAATTGTAACCTCTGATCAATATAAAAACCACAGAAAATAACAGCTTGACAAAACACTTAAAATCTTTAACAAATATTAATATTGGTTATATATTTGAATATTGAAAAATATATTTATATATTGAATATATTTGAATTTGAATATAATATATTTGAATACTAACACATTTTTGTGGTAATTGATTTTGGTCTGAAATCTCTTGTATTTGTGAATGACCAATGAACCATATTGCCCTTGCAGCATAATGAGTACTACTTGGTGTTACCTCACTAGGGTAAAGGACCGATGAGCTTCTTTGGTGTCTCTTTATATAGTTACAGCTTAATTGTTCTGTCTCACCTACTGAAACATTTTTGTGTCTGTTTCCTTTTGCCATTCTGAGAACCTCAAAGGAAACTGAGGAGAAATGAAAAATGAATCTGAGAAGCAGAATTCTTGACAACAGGAATTCCCCACAGAGAACTCAAGGCAGAGTCTGCAGCCCCACCAGTTGCTTCACAGATTGCCTGGTAGACACAAAAATTACAAAGCTCATTTGAAGTTTGGCTGTAGTCAGCCACACACAGATGACATGGAGTACCAAAAACAGCTGAAAACAAGACCAAAATTTTGTACGTAGGTATGTCTTTTACATGACATTTTAATGCATTATGTGTCTCTGTATGAAAAATAGCCTCGCTTCTTTAATTTTAATTTTTAATAGCCAAGAAAAGTATATTTATTAACAGTGATTAACAGGGTATAAGTGATTACTAGCTATGGATATTTTGCACAATAACTTTTAGTCCTTTTCCCACTGATAGATAGATCTAGATTTTTCCCAACGTGTAACAAATCTCTGAATGGTATATACAGGCAATTTAATAATTTGAGAGGCTCTTGAACCTCATCCATGTCTTATATCTATGTGCATGGCACAGTTTTCCTCTGACATAACTATTAACTCTAATAAGCTGGAGTATAGCTATTGCCTAAATGGAATATGAAAGATTTTCTACTGTCTGTTTATGACTTATCAAATGAAAATCTGAAGTTTGTCAGATTTCTAGGATAGGTTTTCTTTTAAAAATCTGAACGTTCATGCATCGTGTTGTTCCTATGAATACTTCAGAAGCAGACTGATTTTAGAGCAAGACTATCACATCATCAAATATTTCTCTGTTCTGTCTAATCTGGTCTAGACCAGAAGAAAAACATCAAGGACTCAAGGAGAAATTAACATAGCTCCATGCTAAGGAATCAGAATGCTCTATATACGTGATGTAAAGAGTTTCCCTAAGGATGAAGGAAGTTTTCAGAAGATAATCTGAGAATTCTGTGAGGCACTTTATGTGTGCTTTTCACCAGCTTTTTGGGAACTGTTGTACAAATAGCCTTTTTTTTATCACAGAATTTTTCACCCATTCCTAAAATTTGTGTACTGACAAACGACAAAAAAAGTGCTAGAAAATGAGTCATCACACAGAGGCAAAGATTAATGATGACAACCTACAAAAATGGCACCATGAACCTTTTGTAACGAGAGGCTGATGAATGATAACATCATAGAAAAAATAAACTTGTTGATTTATTCCTTACATTAAGGTAACACCTGTGAGCTGTAAAACCATGAACCCACTGTGTTCAGCACGTAGTAAGGACTACCATCTCTGGTCCAGAATGCCTTGTATCAGTGGTATCTCATAAGGGCTTCAATGCTGTCAATAAGCCTGGCTTGCATCACCCCAGGTGTCTTACTACTGATCTTTCATCTTTTTCTTCTGCAGTCATGCTGAAACTGTTCAACAACAGGTATCAGGTATCAAAAATGCTCTAGGTATTATCTATTATATTACCTGTAATCTATGTAAATTATTTATAATAGGTATTATAGGTATGAGTGACACCTAACATCCTCACTATGTCAGTAATTTGCCATTGAAAGGCAACATAATGGATGTATAAAATACATGTACATCCTTATGTATGTATCCTCATGTAACACCCCTTGTGAAAGCTGTCATGCAGGGAACTGCAGAATTGTGGACTAAGATGTATATTTGAAATTGTGCTCTGAAGAGACAGCAAAAACACATAAGCTCTGATTCCATGACACTTGTTAGGTAGGAAAAAAACCCAAAACCCCAAATAGAACGTTCATGCATCGGGACTTTGTTAATGAAGAACACTTTTCAAATTAAAAGGTAAACACCGATCCTCAAAATCTCACCTAAGTGACTGGCTCAGCTTGTTCTGAACAGAAGCCTCTCAGCTCAAAAGGAGACAAACAGGAAAGGGACTGGAAACCATAAAATTAGCTCTCCTGAAGCACTAAGGACCAGCTTCTATTTATTCTTTGAGGAACAATCTGACATTCAGTATTCTTGTAGTAAGAAGTTACTGACCTGCAATACTTAACTACTGTGCCTGAAGCTCTCCATGGGACACTGAGGAAAAGAGAAGCAGACAGCTGGAGAGCTGCAGTCACTGCCAGAGCACAAAGGGGAACTCAGCTTAAAATGAGATGACAGAAAAAATAAAGCCAGGAGTACAACTTCAGAATGGAAAGACTTCCTGGAAAAGCTGAAATAGAAAATCCAGTTGGGCATTAACAGTGCTGCTTCAAAATTGTGAAAGTTGAGCTGTTCACAAGAGACACTTCACTTGTTTGAGTAATGCCGTGTGAGATGTAACGTCACTGATTCTCATCTCATGGGCTCCAGCTTAAAGAAAACTGCCTGATGGAGAAACTGAATCATTTTCAATATAAGGTTTAATAATTCAAGCAAAAGGAATTACCTACAAGGACACTATTTATTTCTTTTCCTCATAATTAAAAAAGAACAGGTGTAGGAGCAGTCAGGAAAATACCAGTCTGCTACAATTGGGAAAATGCCCATTTAGAGTCATGTACTATCAGTTCTAGAAGGTGAGGCTCTTTTCAAGTCACTCAAGACAAAAAGCATATCTCAGGTTATCAAGAGAATACTAGTGATAAGCTATTAAAAATTTCCAGGAGAAGATGAAAGCAACAAGAAGAAAAACACAACAGAAAAATACTCAATGTGTTGGCGAGTGGAAAATTTCAAAGATTAGAAATGACCATGGGTTTATTTGAGAAAAGTGTACTATTCAAGGTAGGATACATAAGACTTTTTTTCTCTAGAGAAATAGAGGTATAACAAGCAGACCAAATATCAGGGCTAACAGAGATGGAAGTGGAAGAGAAACCATTGGTTCTTGCCAAGGCTACCCCAGTTACCAGAATTGTCCATCAAAGGAAGAATTAGACCACCAAGACAGAGGATGTACTTCTCTTGGAGTGCAATATAATAAGCCCAAGCTGTGACAATGACAAATACATACACAAATTGTGCTCTTGGAATTTGCAAAGAGAAATCAAACTACATTCAATTGTGAATATGACACATTAGGAACCAAAACGTATTTATCACTGTAATAAAAAAAACTGCTTCCAGAATTCCAAGGCCCTTCATGACTTCCAACTCTTTGATTAAACTGGAAAGTTTTCATCT
Organism: Ploceus nigricollis; assembly: GCA_013399945.1. Lineage (NCBI taxonomy): Eukaryota > Metazoa > Chordata > Aves > Passeriformes > Ploceidae > Ploceus > Ploceus nigricollis. The sequence goes on along the minus strand of VXBC01009844.1, from coordinate 120,402 downwards.
GTGACTTCTGCCTTCAAAGTAGAGCTTACAGAACTCAGTGTGTGGCTCTCTCCAGGAGTCATAGAGTGAAGGGCTGGTAATCTGAGTACTTGCTTCCCTATTTATTTTGTTTTTTAATTCAAACCTTTGCAATAAGTCTGCCAACATTTTTCCTGAACAGATTTTTTTCTTCAAAGCAAGAACTGGGCCTTAAAACAGAAATTCTGAAAATATGTCCTGCTTTTGACTGAAGCATACCTCAAATGTACTGTTACTAATAACCCATAATATGTACTCTCTAAATATAAGAATATAGTAATGTGATAAAGTATGGCATGTATTTCTCACAGCTTATTCCTAAATGGAATAGTCTCTTTTTGGTGTCCTGAAGCCTTTTTTTAAAGAGCTGTCATCTACATATCCTTTAAGTCCCTTGATATAAGGTAACAATAGTGGCATTGTCTTCCCATTCTTCCTTAATCCTTACAGGGTTTTTCACTTTTGTAACAAAATTTAGCTCCCAATAAACTAAAATATTACTACTTCTACCTTCCATATAGATTTTTATGCATTCATCCCAATATGTCTTCACATCCTGCAGTACTTAAATTACCCTACATATGGTGTTTGTCTTTTCAGTCTCTTTTCAGAGGTACAAACTTTTTCCTTCTCAACTAATTATTAATGTATTTGTTTTGATAGAGAAGGGAATAAAAACTCTGTAATTGTGTCCTGGTTTCAGCTAGGGTAGAGTTACTTTCTTCTCAGTAGCTGTCACAGTGCTGTGTTTTGGATTTAGACTGAGAATGGTGTTGAAAGCACACTGATGTTTTGGTTTTTAGGTGTCATTATTATTGTAAGTCAAGGACTTTTTTTTTTGTGTCTCATGCTCTGCCAGTGAGGAGATGTGCAAAAGAAACTGGGAAGGAGCATAGCTGGGACAGGTGACCCAAGCTGACCAAAGGGATATTCCACAGCATAGACAGTCATGGCCAGTATATAAACTGGGGGAAGTTGCCTGAAAGGGTGACTGATCTGGATTTGGGAAGGGGTGTCTGGCATCTCTCAGTGGGTAGTGAGCGAATTCATTGTGCATCGCTTGTTTTTTCCTTTTTCATTCTCATTGTTATAAAAATTTACAATTGTTATCATATTTTAATTATTGAACTGTGTGTGGTGCTTAATTTCCATTTGGGCTTAAATCCCAACAAATGGCCATAAGTTGCCTGGGAACACCATTCAATCTTAGACAAGAACAAATCTGTCAGACATTTTTCCATCTGTAATAGATGTGCTGTTATTGCAAGGAGTTAATGCTGATTAGTCCTATGACTGATGTTACACGGAAAGTTACAGTGTTATGATGTGACCTTATAATATGACAGAGCTTTAAACTGACACACCAAGAGTGGCAGACAACTTAAAGACCGTCATGCTTCTCATTATGTTCTGTTCCAAGTTTTCTTAATTGTCTGATCAAATGCCCAACACTTGTATAACAAGAAAAAAATGTCCTCCCAATGAAAAATAAATGGAATAGCAGTTCTTATCAGATACAGGTGGAGGCAAAGTAGTCATAACAATACACCAAGGACATTACACAAGGCTGCGTAATAACCTAGAGCATCCATAGGCTGCAAAGTAAAATAAAACTGAATAAAATAATAATTGACACATTACAAAGCTGCCCAAGATATCTTAGGGAAAGTGGAAGAGAGTATTTCAGAGCTTAAATATTTCAGTCAAGAGCACAGAAATACACTTTTAGTATACATTTGACAGTTGTCAGAGCCTTCATTCTTGGTCCAATGAATCTCCTGACATCCTGTTGACATGCTCAGGCCATGATCTGTGGGTATGCCTCAGAAAGCTGGCACAGTGCTATTTGTGTGCAGCTCATCAGTCTCACAGCACACACCAGGGAGATCTCCCTCATCACACCTCTCACAGCAGTGTGGGCTATTTTGCTAATATCTGTCCTTTGGACATCAGGCTTTCCAGGCATAATCTTACAGAATGACAGAGGACCCCGCCTGAGTCAGGACAGTTGGCTATTTCAATGTCTCATTAATTAGAGCTTTAACTTGGCCATGAGGGTGGGCCTAATTGTACATGGCGGCAAAAATGAGGCAGTAATTCATTGGACTACATTAACATGAGCCCAAAAGACATCAGGAAAGGAGTAGAGAGTCCAATTCCCCACTAGAGTCTCAGGCTCAACTTTTCTCATCTACTAGTAGGTGCTAAAAGAGTTTACCTAATTGTCTTTCTTGACTATAAACTGAGCTAAACTAAACTTTCTAAACTATAAACATGATTAGCTTAGATGGAAAGTATAATATCTGAAGTTAAGCAAGATGAAAGCCACCTCTAGTTTCAGAGCTCAAGAAACTTGGTGGCTGATCTATGCTTAAAACAATAATGTTTGCTTCAAACCCATGTGCCTTCCCCTTCTCTACAGCCATGCACACTTACATTATTTGCTGAGTGGACATCCTCAGCTCTGAGTTCTCATAAACATCCAAATTTTCTCCCTGGAAGGTATTCAAAATACTCTGATTACCTTTCATAATAAAAAAAACTCCAAAGAAAAGACAGGGTGGAAATTCTGATCTCAGTGTCTCAAGAAGCAGAGAAAACCCTTGAATGGTTCTAACAGCTGTTAGAAATGTTAAAAGCAAAATAGACAAGGAGCTACTTTTAGCTGTAAGAACAAACCCATGACTACTATGCAGTTCTGCATGTTGAAAATTTCAAAGACCCAACAGCCTGAAAAAGAGATGTTTTCCAAACATCTAAGCTGAATAAACTTTTATTCAAAAAATCCCTGCTGAAGCTTGTCAGTGAATAAACTGCAATTTACCTTGTTGCATTGTGTAGGTTTGTCTCTGCATAAACTGCCATTTAAGATGACTGTGAATGTCATTCTGGTAATCTCCTGCTCCATCCTCTAATGTACCTTGCTCTTTAACAGCCAAAATTTTTTGAAGTTAATTTTACATTTAATCATCAGTCTAATGTTAATATATTCCTGTAGCAATGCTGCAGTCATTACTGCAAAGTATATTTTAAAAAGAAAACCTATTTCCTAAATACATAATGATCTACCACCTTTTAAATGATTTATATTATTAGGCAGGCTTTGCCCTTATGATTTGTTTTACTAACCATGCTTTGCTTCTACTGCAACTTCTTGAGCAGTTGCCAGAGTTTTGTGGAAAGCTAAAACAAATGTGTATTCCAAATCCCTACTGGTGAAGGACTTCTAACATTTTGTGCCATGTAATTCTCAAAGCAGAAAGTTCTGACAGTGATTCTTTTTCCATGTCTTTTTTTTTTTTTTGAGAATTGTTCTGTGACTTTGTCTTACAGTACAAACAGTATGAGGAGGTTAGGAATTCCTTTGTACATTCCAAACTCACTCCACACACCAGTTTTCATCCTGATCCAATTAAGTTACTGCTTAAAATTCAGCATATTGTTAAGCATTATTGCTATACTGGGATGACTTTGACTATTGCCTCTGTACACCTGTGTAACACTTCCCACACTTTTTAAGCCTTTTCAATTTTTTTTTTAAGTCTTATTTCAGATAAAAGACAGTGGAAGTTTTCTCATGATGGCATAAAAACCTTTTCTTTAAAGACAGTGAAAAAGAGGATTCAAACATCTTGGTTCCTAAGTTAAAAATGAATTAAAGAAAATATGTTGCTTGTTTTAAAGATTTCTTTTAAGCAAATTCTCTTTCCAAAAGTAGAATTTAAAAAAAAAAAGATATCCAAGTTCTGACTTCAGCTCAGCCATATAGCATGCAATATATTCATGAATTGCCTTATCACTTGAGTACTAGGTTATGCTTCCCTAGCTAGTTTTAAAAGCAGCAATTCTCAAAGTCATGATTCTTTCATATTCTATATTTATTTTGAATTGAGGTCTATAAGTAGAGCTTTCTGCTCTGATTCTTTATAATTATTGGACCTGCTCCCAGACACCTGAATAGAGTCAGATGTAACTTTGGCTTGCCATTTGTCTTAAAAAAAATGATGATTAACATTTATAAACTGAGATATTAGTGAGTTGCTGATGTTGAAAAATGCAAATATAGAGCAAAATTAAAGTACATCCAAGTACAGTGACTTTCAAATACATGAATGTTCCTTGCTTCTAGCAGAAATTTTTGGGGTTATTCACCATAATTAGTACTCAGTGAGAGCAGAGTAGCACAGTGTACTCTGAGAGCTGGTGTAAGGTCAGGAGTGCCCCACTGAAGCTGAAGAAAGCAAGGATTACATGATGTCCCTTTGAAGAAGGAGCATGGTAAGATTCCATACACTCCGACTCTTGTATTTCTAAGTCACCTGTTAGCAAATTAAAAGTCCCCATCCCTACTAGAAAGCCCAGTAGAAAAGGGTAAGTGGTTTGTTGGTCCAAGGCAACCCAGTTCAAGAATCATTACTGACTGATCTTATCCATTCATTAAAAGAAGTTTTCAGAGCACATAGCAAAAGGTAGGTAGCTTTTTAAAAATGACAGTGTCAGGGGTTGTACACCTATCATAACAGAAAGCAGTAATAATAGCTGCTGGTCTTTATTGCTGTCTATTTCCTATGTTTCCCAGGAGATTTTAGAAAAGCTAAAGACACTGATAATGCCTTCTCTCCTCTGTGTATTAGGAAAAGAAGAGGGCTGGCTGGAATAAACAAGTCTGAGATTCCAGAAGAAAAAAATAACAGTTTTTCATCAGAAAGACTATTGCAAACTGTCATTACAGAATGAGGCTTGAAAAGATTAATTTCAGCCATTCAAAATGACAGTGACCTCCCTTTCCTGGAGACTGCCTGCTGTTTCCTTCCATACAGCCAAGAACACTTGCAGCCTTGGCAGCCTTGTTCCAATCCTCTTGGGCTGCCACTTCAGACTTTTTGCTCTGGGGAAGGGCTATGTCTTGAATGCTAAGGCTGGCTCTACACCATATAGCAGCCTGCTCCCTGAAGCCTCCCTGGGCTCCTGGGAAAAAGTAAAAGGAAACATCATCATGCTGCAGAATATGCATAATCCAATAGAAAATAATTTAATTGGAATGTTCTTAATCATCTTTAATTACAAGTCCCTAGAGTACATCACCACACAACCATAGAGCTAATTTTATTAAACCCTTGGTATTTCTGGGTGAAATGTACTATTACAAGGCTATACTAATTGAAGCCCAGGCAAAAAATCCTGGAACCACAACAGAAACATCCAGAGGAATATGTAATTCTTCTGTATGAAATGGGGCTTTAACCAGATTCTCACCTAATGCTGTGTTGACATTTACTACTGAATGAAAGCCACCTGCAAAAATAGATGGCAATGACTTGTGAGATGTAATAGGAAGCCAAGTGCTCCTCAAAGCAGAGGGAATTCAACCCTTCTCTGAGCATCTGGCCCACTAGGAACAGCAGATCTGTATTCTCTCTTTACCTTCAGTCACATTCCCAGTTAGCCTTCACATCTCTTCTGCTTGTAGAGACCCCATGGTTTTGAGGAAATGCTAATTTTGTTCACTCTTCATAATTGCTTTGTTCCTGAGGAGCTTCATTCACAGTGATCTCCTGCTGCAACATGCCCAGCAGTGAAACTTGAACACATACTTTGCCATTAGGACTCTTTTAATGTAGTGTGTGTCTGTGTGCACCTGTGCAGTAAAAATAGGCAAATAGGACCTGGCGATGCTTTAAAAAGCAGTTATGGAAAGAAAAATGGGCACAAATTTCCACAGCATCAGATTCTCGAGTTTTGCTCCTCACACTGTTTTCCCTAGGTCTTCAGCTCAAACCAGTTGCTCTCTGCCCTTTTCACCCTACCCGTGGGCAATCAGCAATACTACTTTTGCAGAAGGAGGCATCTCTGAGCTTCTGTGAAAAGTATCCTAGGAAACAGCAGGATATTTCCCAGCCCATGAAAACTACCTATTTTTGTATGGGAAATGGAACCAGAGTAATGGTGGTAAACATAGGAACTCACTGTAAAAGCAGAATACAACTCATGCTGGAAAATGGAAAGAAAACTGATATATTGGACTCTTCCAATAAATATTGTCAGAAAACTAACAATTGCAGCACATAAATGTGGAAATGAGATTCAACTGAATAGCCCCATGTTCTGTGGAGGTGCTCAGTACCACATCTCCTTGCCAGATGTTCCAAACAAAGCTCAAGTCTTCAGCTAAAATAAGCATTTGAATGTAGAAAGACCAGGCACAAAGGAAAGTAGGAAACCCAAAACACGCACAAAAACCAGTTTATTAGCTGTACAGAGGGAAAGAGCTGTTTTTTCATATTAAATTGGGTTAGCTTCCTGCTGCCAGGCTGGGGGTCATGCAGTACTATGGAGAGATAGGAACTAAACAGTAGATGCAATGCATGCTTTAAGTCTAGTTCTTCTAGACCTGCCTGAAAGCAGCCCTCTGTTCTCATTTTGAGTCTTTGGCTGCAGGTTTGCTTAGCCTCTGAGGAAACAAAGAGATTGCATTAAATATAATTAAATGAAGTATAGCAGAGTCAGTACTGCAACAAGGTCCCGATCCAGAGCTGATGAGAAACTAACCAAATTTAACCAAATAAGTTTGGAAACAATACTCATAATACAATTATTGCATTTTAAATATGAAAGGGAAAAGTGAACCATGGAGAAGGGATTATAGCACTGGTAGTGAATGCAATAAGATTTCAGGCAATGGTGCCTGCCAAGCCATTGGATCTTGGATAGCTGTTCACAACACCCATATTTGAAATACTACCACAAGGCAGTATTTCACAAGATAAGCCAAGATCCAAGGGGGACTGTTTTCAGGCAGCCTGAACACATGGAGAAAACATACATAGATGTTTTATTAATTAGAGAAAGAAGATAAAAGTGTGGTGTGGTCACCTCACATCATGTATTAACAAGGGCTGCTGCCTCTGGACCTGATGACATTCCAGTTTTAAGAATGATAAATCTAGAATTTTTCCCCCAGTGCTTTCTTAGTGAGATTCTCTATTTAACCATTTTCAGATAGAACAGGCATAAAATTCTAATGAGCTGTACACTGAACCAAGTTAGTCTGTGTTATTGACCTTGATTTTACTTTACAGATGAATTGCATATGTTTTGTTCCAGCATTGAAGAGGTGGTGAAAGCATCATTGGTCAGCTACTATAAAACTCAAAACTTTGTTATATAAAGACCAGACTAACACAGTTTGTGGTGCTGTTAACAGCAAGGAAAAATCAGACACTACCTTCAGTTTCCACTAAAAAGTAGGTTTTAGTTCAGCTGAACTTTAAATAAAAGCTGATGTCACACTTCACAAAGGCCTAAGTGGGAGGTTTTTCTTGCAATCAAGGTTATCAGTAGTAGAATTGTGTTTCAAATGAAAGTAAGTACTGGAGGACAAAGAAGATAAAATCCAGAAAACCAGCCCAGTTATACTCTATATTTTTTCACGTAGTGCAAGTTTTGATGTCAAGGAAAACAAATAATTCAATTCCAGTATAGACATAATTCTAAATTACACTGTGCTCAAATTATATCCACAGCAGATGCATCACTGGCCAGAATATTAGAAGATTCATTGCAGTCTGCCTCCACCCACTCTCCAGCTAGATGTTTCTTTTGCGAAATGAAACAAAGAATGTAACACAGCAAAAGGAAATTATATTCCAGTGGGGAAGATGTTGCATGTTTGTTTGGGATAGTTCAACTCAATGAACATCCAAGGAAATTAAGAAGCTAATATTCAAGATATATTTGACCACTGTACAAACTTATTTTGCTGCAGTATATGTAAATACTTTTTAAACTACTGAACTGAACTTTTTTGAAGAGTGTTTTCTTGTTTTCTATCAGAAGAGTGGTTCATTTCAAGACTTTCTCCACTGACATAAATCCCCCTTTTCCGCCTACATAGTCAACACTATTAACTTTTTCTTGTTCTACTTGAAGGTTAGGAGTCAAGGAAATGAAATCAAACACAGGAACAATTCATTTTACTAGGATACAAAATATGAAGTGCCAGTCTCCGGTATTCAAGTGGGATTGGTGTGATGCATTAAAGCAAAGTGTTTGGGAGAGAAAGAGGAATTCTAGTCTCAAGTCCTCAAGCACTTGCAAGCAGAAAATTCAGAGAGCAGTCCCCAGGTTTCTGGCATGCCTGGACACAAAGTGGGCTGCTGAGAATCCAGCAGCAGCCTCCTGGCTCCCTCTGCCACCTCCAGACATTTCAGCATATACATTGCTGTGATGTTCACATCCCAGCTGTGCACTAATTCCAGGCCTGCTATAACAATTTAGGATTTGATCTTGAATTGTTAGAAGCAAATGTTTTCCATTGGATGGAGGCTTCATCGGGCAGCAATGAAACATTAATATAAAGGTTAAAAATGATCCTTAGAACTTTATGTGCTGTTAACTTCACTTGAGGCTAAATAACCTCAGGGGCAAATACAAACATCACTTAGGAAGCATGTTTAAAATAAGGCACAGTAACAAATTAAATGCAATGTCTAAAATATGAACAAGTTCAATCCAGATGTTTCTCTCCATTAATTCCATGCTATTTCAGCTTTCCAGTTAGCTACTTTTATATCTTGGCACCATAGAAAGGCCTATATTTTTGTATTCCCTAGAGCTGCACAGAATCTGGATGGATAGAGCAAATGCTATATGGTTCAAAATTACTAACTCATGCTTCCTAAGATAAATAGTATGAGACCACTGCAGGAATATAATCATTTACTTCTCTGAGATTTATTTTAAGCTGTCAGAAATAGTATCTCAAAGTCAAAGAAGACTTATACTTACTCCAAGTCTTCATATGAAAAATCTTCTACCAAGTATACTGGTAGGTTTCTTACCATTATGAATGGACAAAAATTGCATTTCAGAGATCCCAGCATTTTAGAATCATTAGATAAATTCGGCAACAGAATAACCTGTCCTGTCAAAGACAGAAAAGTATCTGAAAGTTATTCTGCTTCAGAGCCAACAGGAGCTCCTTTCAGAGTGTTCCTCCTCTCCCCCATCCCAAGTAACATCAGCTACTCCTCAGTGTCAGGCCCCCAAAACTAACTTTCCAAGAACCTCCTAAATAGCCCAGAAATTGGTTTGCTTACCTAGGACTGGTTCAAGTCACCAATGCCCTTCAGGTATAGAATTAAGCCTGAATCTCCTACAAATGCCAAGTTGTTGGCAGTTACAAGAAGTAGTTTTTTGATCAAGCTTCTTAGGGGTTATATAAAGGGGGAAAAACTGTAATGTAATGATTTCTACACTTATTTTGAAACATGATGTTAAGATATTCCTAATTAAAATATAGCTGTAAATTACCTTTGTAGGCATTACCTAATCATTTGATGTAGCAGTTCTTTAAGATAAATACTCTTGAAAATATTCCTGAGAAGATAAAAATTAAGTGCTCCTGTTAAACACATCCAACATGCATATCACCAGGAGGGTTCTCTGGATAGCTGTAAAATAATAAGCATTGTAAGATTTTCTTTATTCTGAGGCAGTTCACTCTGTTGGCTGTACTATGAAGCACCTGGGAAGGTGGAACATTTAAACAGAACCGGTTTCATAGGCCTGCATTACTTTTCTCTGCAGATGTCTTCTGGAAGGAAATGGTTTCCACAGTGAGAACAGCTGTCCCCATCTTGGAGAAGTATACCTTGAAATGCTCTAACACATGACAGAAGACAGCCTTCATGTGTCTTTGTACTAACTAGTTTCCCTCTAAATTCAGTTTTCCTAGAATGATGCAGTGGAAGAGGCCAGAGAAATTTCATACAGCTGAGGTCCTCTTTTATACTTCATTGCAGTGCAAAACAGCTCAATGTACTGGCACCAAGCCACAGTCCACATTCAAATTAAAGACAATTTCTCTGCAAGACAGAAGTATCCCTTTTATGCTTACTCATTTCCTTCAGCTCAACTTCTACAGAAACATTGCAACTCAACACTGATGTGGAAGCATTAAAACTCAAGTACAGTTTCTGGATAAATGCTCATGTTTTGTGATGTTCCCTTAGAGAATCTTATGCTGAATCAGAGGAAGTGTTGTGAGAACAGAGCAGTACACCACCAGAAGGCACACTGGACCCAGAGCTTTCTTAGAAAGCTTACAAACACAGGGTTTAACACGTGAAGAAAGGTGTAAATATCACTAAGATGAGAGAGAGGCAAGGAGAGGGAGATAGACCTATACAGGCATCTATCAACAGAGATGACTGAACAGTTTCAGGACCTATCTGGCTTGTTTGAGTCTAAAGTTAGACACTTTGTTAATCTGTAATAATTTAATGTGAAATGCAGTTTTCCAACTACAGCAGACTTTCCTTTAAGGACAGATGAGTTCATTAAAGAACCACAGGATCAAGGAATGGGTAAGGCTGGAAGTAACCACAGTGGGCATATGGTTCAATCTCTCTGCTCTTAGCAGGGTCATGCTAGAGCACAAGGCACAGGATTGTGCATGGATTCTGGACAACATATTCCAGTGCATGGTCACCTGCACAGTAAAGAAGTTCTTCCTCATGCTCAGGTGGAACTTCCTATGCATCAGTTTCTGCCCTTTGACTCTTGTCCTCTTGCCTGGCACCAGAGAAGAGCCTGGTCCATGCTCTTGACACCCTCCCTTCCAATACTGATAGACATGGATGAGGTCTCAGCTGTCTCTTGTCAAGGCTGAACAGACTCAGTTCCCTCAGCCTTTCTTCATAAAAGAAAGGCTCCTGTCCCTTAATCATCTTTGCTGCCTGCTGCTCAACCCACCCCAGCAGCTCAATGTCCCCTTTCTACTGAGGAGCCCAGAACTGGATACAGCACTCCAGGTGTGGCCACACTAGGGCTGAGTAGGGGGCAAGGATCACCTTCCCTGACCTGTTGTCAATGTTTTTCCTAGTGAACAGCAGGATACCACTGGTCTCCTTGGCTACAAGGGTGCTGCTGGATCATGGACAGCTTCTTGCTCACCAGGACTCCCAGGTCCTTCTCCACAGAGCTGAAGTACAACAACGTAATTCAGTTAATTATACTCTTTGACTGAAGTAGATTCGGCCTATTATGAAAGAAAAGGTTTAAAAGCATGGGAGTTAGCAGCTACTGCTCACCATCAGATGTTTCCTTTATGCAACAGGAGAATCACCTGTTCCTTTAAAGTACGGTGGGCATCATACCTGCCCACTCCCCACTTTTCTCCTGCTCTGTATGTGTTATGACTTATTTAAGGGCTTGTTACTTGACTTGATTTCATTTGAAACTATGTGTTGAGAAGCATTAAAATTAACATTAATAAAGTTTTTTCTTCAAACAAGAGAACTTCAGTACAGATCAACTTTGGATCTGTTTCATGACTAGGAGCCTGTATTTTATTGTGTGCAAGGGATACATTTCATGGACTGGTGTTATTCCAGAGCATCTAGGCAGTCCCTGTGTAATGGAATGCTACAGCAAGAGCTCTTCAAGTAAAATATACATTGAAGCTCTCATTGGTCACAACCAGTAGCAGCATTTAATAGATGCTCTGGAGAAGAGCATTTAAGCAGGTCTGCAATATAGATGCAGACCTGGGAGGGTCATGCAGTCCTGAGTGGAGAGAGAAGATCCTTACAGGGACTCCTCAGTGCTTTGTAGAACCTGTACCTCTGATTCTTCCTTTTGCCTTTCCTCTACTGCCTAATAAAAACGGAAAAAAACCTCTTTAGAAAGACTGCTACAGAAAGTATTGAAAAATGGGAACTTCATTATCAAAAACAGGCAAATTGAATCAGATGGGCAAAAGCTGCAGAGTACCAAGCACCCAATAACATGAGGTGAATCAACCTTTTTCCATGAGCTGAGAGAAGACTGAGGAAATGCCCTTTGCAGAGGTTACACAAATATGCTCCTACAAAAAAAGCACTTACTCATGCAAGATACATGGTTTGGTAGATAACAAGACATTACCATACATAATTATCACTTGCATGCTCAAGTGCCTATTTGTTTAGGCAGTCATTACACACACAGAAATAATTTGCCTATATGCAACTGAAATCCTGTTATCTTTGCTCTTATTTGTGGAGTATTTCAGATATTTATTTGCTTAAATTTCTGTGACGAATCTTAAACAAACATTCACTGTTTTGTAAGAAGCATAAGATTAAAATACCAATTTTCTTTTGAATGATTTCCCTTAAGACTCTGAATGGCTTATAATTTCTAAGATACCTCAGCTGATACATGTCAGAAAGCATTAAAAAACACAAATCAAAACAAAACAAACAAATAAAACAACAATCCCTTCCCCCGCAGTGTTCTGTCACCTGTAGCACATAACTGAAGGGATGAAGGATCATTACATTATTAACTGATCAGGAACTTACTGAGAACTTACACATACAAGAGCATGTAGTGGTAATTCACAAGCAAGAATGACTTTAAACTGAGAGAAGGTAGATTTAGAAAAGATATTAGGAAGAAATTCTTCACTGTGAGGGTGGTAAGACCCTGGAACAGGTTGTCCAGGGAAGTTTTGATGGGGCTCTGAGCAACCTGGTCTAATGAAATGTGAAATGCTCATCATTCTATGACAGTTAAGAAACAACTTCTCCAGGATGTGACTGAAGTAGAGTATATGGAATTTTGGACTACAGCTGTCTATTTAATATGTTCTGCTGAGTGTACAAATACAATAGTGCTCCAGTATAAAAATACTACTTCAGTTAGTCTTTAAATTTGGCATCACAACTATTTTGTTGTTCTACAGTGCAGCTAGGAAGAAAACAGCTATTTAAATTCAAGAAAGAGTTGAACCAATAAAGCAAGGCAAGTTAGACATCTTTTTAGCCACTAGCAGAGTGACACTCAATATCCTTCTAGTTCCTGATGGGGTCAAAACTTCCACACAAGAACCCACTGCACTTGCACAAGCTCCACAACTCATGCTGCTCTTAGCTACCCAACAATGGATATTGGTATTTTTGTTTAGAGCAGCTAAGGAATATATTCTGCTCCTTAAGTGGCCTCTGCTAGCCTTGCTTACACTATTAGTATCTATATAAAGCAGTTCTAGAATTAGAAATACTGTAATGACTTTCATGGGCAGTGAACACCTAAGGTTTAAGAATTTGGTGAGGAAACAGAGCTTTTGTACTCACAGGTGTGGAATATGGATTTTCTTTCTTTATTTTGTTGTACAACTGCACTGATCAGCCCCATTGCTCATCCCCTTTTTGTCTTTTGATTGATCTATTAGATCTGGAGTATTTTTAAACATTTTTGGAGAATCAAGTTTTGTGACCACCAAGACCTTCTCTTCAAGTCCTATACTTTGCAACCAATAGAACACATATCTAGATAATGTTGACTGAAAAAAGTAATTTTACCATAAAATGGTGTTTACTGATGCAAAGTAAGCCATTAGTGATTCTGCACACTCCTAATGGGCCTGCCTTGCCCAGATGCTGAGCATCTTAATCTGTTAGCTGTGCTTTCAGTGCTTTGCATATAAAAACCAAAATAGGCCAGGTGTTTCTACTCTAAATAGACACTAACAGCTTTGTCAGCCATCAATGAATCTCAAGGGCGCTTCATCCTGATGTTATTGGATTTTCCTCAACTGGCAGTAAAATTGAGGACTTTCTGGTGAAATAGGCTTGGGCCATTGTTTTGAAAGCTTATGGAAACAGCCACAGGGGACTGTTTCCCAGAGACATTCAAATTGTTTATCTTAAACAGTTCAGAGGAAACGATTAATCTCAGTAGCTTTTTTCCACTTCTGGCTACAGTGTGATCATGAACTCTGCAAATAGTCAGTTACAATTGCATTGCCAAAATATGTTTTGACATTTGAACTGCTTCATTGCTTGAACTTCTCTCTTCTTTGTCTCACAGGCGATAGAACAAACCTGAGAGTGATCTCTGGGAAAGTGCAGTTCAGATGAAACAACTGCTGAAAGCACAATCAACCTAATGCTTTTAGTGGAGGTTGCATTTGTTACGGAGTGGTGAGCACAATGAAAAATCATTTCTTCATATAGGTTTCAAGCAAGGCACCTTTACAAAGCTAGAAAAGCCAGATGATGACTTGCAGCAATCCATGCTTCAGCATAGAAGGGGGAAGAACTGAAAAAAACACATTGTATCACAGCCCATGCTGATAAACAAGCAAGAAGTTATTTTGTCAAGTAGAGGGTTGTCTACAAGAGTGTTAGTGAGAAGCAGGTAAGTACAAGATGATGAAGTTCTGCTCTCACAGGAGCCTGTGGGAAGTCTTGAATTTGGATTTGTAGTTTCTGATATTGACTGGACTGAATTGTGAATTGCAGCTGTAACTATGTTAACTGTAAAAGTCTTCATGGTGAGACTTTTTCATATTTGACAGAACACCAAATATTATGAAAATTAATATCTTTTGAAGTAGGAACTCTAAAATTATAGTTTTCCATTGTTGCGTGCTGAGAAGAAATTACAGCCAAAGAAACAGCAAAATCGTTTACACGAACAGTTGAGATAAGTACTACTAAAAATTACTGTGGAGATGCAAAACATTGCTTCCTTCATATGAGCTCAGTAGGCTATACATACCATTCTTCAGAAAAATAAAAGCATTCCATTTACCAGCTCTGCAAGGTCAGCAACAGGCCATACTGTCCGATACTGGCGCAAAACCTACAACAATTAATTTTCAGCACAGTACATAAATGAGCTGATCTAAGTACAAGCTGATTCAAGTATTCCAATTTGAACATTAGCCTCTGTGATCCTCTGGATTTGAAGATAACATAGTGATGTTTTGTTATGAGCTCTTTAGCAAAAGAACACACATGGTCTTTCACATGTAGAACATACTCCAACACACTTAGAGAAAAAAGCAACCTATTTATTTCCAACTCTAAGTATTTTTTAAATGAAAAATGCACCCATAAAAGAAGATGCACTTTGCTAAAAGTATTTAATTCTAGTAAAATTATAAAAACATCGGAAGAGATGTTTTGAAGTCATCAAATACATAATTTCTGACATTTCTGTAAACCAAAATTCAGCTATTTTAGGTTTCAAACAGTTGTTTCTTCTGTAAGTCAGACTATAATTACAACTTACTTAGGAACAAGGTAAAATGTCAAGCATTACATAAGGCAACAGTTTTTTTGACCCCAACTAATTTTTTCCTGCCTCTCAGTTCTGGAAACCCTTATGCATCTTTGCCTCCAAAATGAGAAAAGGAATAAAAAAAAAGCAAATTTCCCTCTTTAAGAGGAGGTCTGTTCTGCTTCCTTAAATGTCACAATGGAAATGCTTACCCTTCACCAGTCTGTATCCAGGGATGCTTTAAGAACCATTTTCTACTTGCACCAGTGGCTCTGCTCCTCTAATTTATCCCATCCTCTATCCAGGTTCATGGTCAATACAAGCTTCTGCCATATATCCTGGATTTCCCATAGCCTTAATTTACCTTTTATTTAGTTCCTTCTGGCTTGCAAAGTATCCAGGACTTTATAATTACTCTCAGGTTTAACAAGAGCCTACATGTTTTCTAGCTGATGGCTGGCAAGGTAAGCACAAAGCAGATGTTGAAGGAGAAGATGATAGAGGACAGTGAAAACCTGCAGTATACCAGGAACACCAAATCAAAGTAAGGCCACATTTATTGCTCTGTCTTTACTAAGAACAGAGGAAATTGTTTTCCCCTTGAGTTCTCCCCAGAATAATTCATCAGCTTCTTGCTTTGCTAATGTGTTTATAGACACTACATAGAGCTGAGTCAGCCATAGTCCCACTGCTAATCTTGAGGATTACTCATGGGTTTTGAAATCAGCAACAGAAGATTCTCTTATGTATCATGAACTTTTCCTTCACACATTAAGCAATTAACAATCATCTAATTAAGCCCCAAACCACAGTGGATTCACAGCCATCGTTGATTAGAGCTAATGAAATCAGATCTTTTCTTTGCTTGCTGAGGGCATGCATGTCTCACTGCAGGCACACCTCTGCATACCTGAATTATCATGGGGGGTACACTTCTAAGCCACATTTTATTTTTTTATTAATATCTAGTTGAGGTTAACAAAGGAAGATTTTCAGCTGAAAGGAACAGAGAAAGACTTTACGAAAAGGCAGCAAACAGAATGTCCTAAATTAAGCCTCATTAGCAAGCTTCAGTAGAACTCTTCACCCTGTATTCAGTATTCAGCTTTACTGTTTTTACTGGAATCTTAAGACATGAAAGCATACAAAATTAACATCTTTCAGTTTTATTACAGAATGCACAAATTATGCTTAAGCAGTCCATAAAAAATACCTGGTTTGAGGGTAGTCTTTTTTCCCTAATCACAGGTAATTCAGCTTATTTGGCAAAAGATGGGAACTCTCTGTTTCTGAATTTTATTCTATTTTTTCCCTATGACATTTTAAATGGGCCTGAACAAGTGATTTGTACATTATGTGCCTTAACTTACTGCATCCATAGAACTCGTACCAGATACTGTCAGTAATATTCCACCAACACACCACTTGGACATACTGCAGACATTAATCAGGTTATAAAGCTGTAAACCACTCTTCAGTTCAGGCTACATCAGAACGTCATGAACACTGAAAGTGTGAGCCCAGATTTTGTATGATTTTTGTTTAGAACAGACTCTAGAGTCAGAATTGACATCATCTAGTTGTCTGCTGAATCTAGTCCAGACTGCAAGTTATGAAATTTGGCAAAAATTCATTTGTCCTATATCCCATACTGTTTTCTGCTAATAGAGAGGGAAGCAGTACACCCAGGAGGGAAAAGAATATAGAAAGAAAACCAAAATAAAACAGGGTTAAGGCTTCACCTTCAGCCCTGGAACTCCCACCCACAAACAGCTGGCTCAGTTTTAGACACTTGGAAACAGTCAGGAGACTAACCACTTCTCACACATTCCTGGGATAAAAGAAGAGCAATCACAATACAGTCACCAGATAACCACAACATTGCTGCCTCTGATCACTGAACAGGTAAGGCTGGAAGGGACCAAATCACAGAGCTGGTGAGGAACCCCAGCATAAGTTTGGTAACATAGTAAACTTAGCACTTCTAGACTTACACCATATTACTTTTTGTGAGTTCTTCAAGCCTTGCATTTTTCCTCTCTAGAGCAATTGTTCCAAATAAATGCAGAACCATGTGACTCTTTACATGTATTTAATTTACCTGCTGTTAGCTCCTAACGACTCGCTAATAGCCCCACCCTGGAAATCACAAGCACATTGATGAGAAATTAAATAAGCTCAGTAATCACAAACATGAACCATAATACTCAAAGGAAAAGCACAGGCTATTTTATGGATACATAAAACATACACATAGACAAAATCCCAAACTCCCAAAAGCTGGACTATATTTTAATGATTTCTCATTTGAATTAAATAACAATTTTTTTTCTTTAAAAATGAAAATCAGCTCCTGATACCATCTGGTATTTCTACAACATTTTAAATCTACAGGAGGATGTTTTTATAATAGTACTATCCATTTAGAGTCAGTCACATGACAGAAAACAAAAGCACTATCTCTATCAGGTTTTCCAGTGCCTCTCTGTTTCCGAAAATAAAACATCTCTTTTGAAAGTGGAGGCTCCTCATATGGTAGCTTAACAGCAGATTTTTTTAAACATAGTTACTTGAAGAATGATTTTTAATAGCTATTTTCACATTTTTCTTCACAAGTGTCATACCTATAGAACTTCCCTTACTCAAAGGTATAAACATCCAATAAAAAAACTTCTGAGTCAGACTTCACTTAAAATTTATTATATGCCCACAAATTTTGGAAGGTGTTCAAGATCATAATATAGAGAGCTGTCAAATTTGAAATATATTATTTTGTTAGAAGGAAATGGAAAAAAAGTGGTGGATTCAACCAAATTAGTAAATGTTATTCTCTTTCAATGTCTGACAGAAATATGCATTGTTTTTGTGGAGTATATTTCTGACTTTGTGATAAGATACAGTGTTCTTGGTCCTAATTAGGAATTTTTCTTTGCATTCAAACTTTGAGTTATTGTAGTCTTCAAAGCAACTATATTTTTTTAATGAGGTCTCAAGCCCTGAGACATTCAAGACAGCCAATTTTTTATCACAGTGAGTTGCTGGTATATACCCCAAGTTGGAATGAAGACTATGTATGAGGCGACTTCTACATCTAGAGGGTTTCTTCAGTGTGATTAAGGTTTCACCCTTCCAGCAACTCACTTTTTCATAAATGAAATCTCCTGTCTTCATAATGATTACTCCCTATGTTTTATTCAGCTTATTGAAAGTCAGAATACTAAAAATGATACCTGTCCACAAGTAAAAACTTTGTCAATATCAACAAGAATTACTCAGAGAAAGTGGGAAGAAGGAACCTTTTTGTGTACTCATACATTAGCTAATATTTTCAAACTGCTGAGGAAGCAATGATATTTTAGTAAAAAAAGTCATACTTATTGGTAAACATGTCCAGAAATCATTCCAAGGATAAAAACACACAAAGGCAGGGAAAAAAAAAAAAGTAATTACATTAGATTCGCTATAAAACCTATGACTGGTAATATGAGATTAAGTATTCCATATAGCAATCAAAAGAAGTAGCCACATCAAGGTATTGATTGGCTGCTAGTCACCAAAAGTCTTATGTATCTGATCTCTAAATTGAAAAATCCTGAGGAAGTCAGACTTGTCCAAGCAGCAATGCTTCTGAGACTGAGTAGAAGGACTTAAAAGCCTACAGGACTGGGAGGCTTAGGAGTTTAAGTGTGTACATCATGAGACAGAAGCTGTGGAGTGGTTATTGAAATTGCAGTTTGAGATTTGAAAGCTAAATATTGCCTAAATCCTTCTTTCAGATACACACTTTGTTGGGGTTTTTTTAATAACCCTTATTAAACTTTCTTTTTTTTTTTAAATTTTCTACCACAATGCAGAAATACTAGAGTTTCTTGCATTATTCACACAATGTGAAGGAAATTATTAGGACTGCAAGATGTTTCAGACACAGCTGCAACCTGCCCTATGTGAGGACTGAAGATGAACCAATTCACTCCATAGCAGCTCCAGCCTTCCAAGCACCTGCAGGCTCAGACACTCACTTCAACGTGTGATGAATCATAAGCAATCCTGTGTGCAGTAAACTTGATGGTCACTCTGAGCAGACATTTAACACTCTACACAATATTTGAAAAAGGCCTCAAAAGTAGTGAACCCTAGATAAATAAGGTAAAATTTACATTTACAGTTGAGGAAAGCAGTGGTCTTTCTGACAAAATATTTGTGAACACTTACTTAGATACTCCTAAATGAAATACATATGTCCTTTTACGTTCTTCCTATATTCTGAGATGGCACAGATTAATTGCCCTTGGATGTTGAAGCCTGACACCAAGAAGCAAGACTGCAATAGTTCTGTAAACTACAGAAGAGAGATTTGCAGCCTGGGCCCTGAGCAGATACAAATAATAAATCAGCTATGATTCCTGAATTTATTGGACAAACACTGAACAGACATTGAAAAGCCACACAATGTAAATGAACACAAACCCCCAGTATTTAGTGGACTCTAGCAACATATCTATGCATATCTCTGATGTGTAAAATAGTGAGATATTAAATATTAATAGAGGAAACAATGTATTTCCTTTTTGACCTAGTAGCAGTAAAAAAATCTTTATTCAGCATAGATGAGAAGATTAGCCTTTTCACTCCTCTGTCTAGGGTAGTACAATCTATGTTTATAATTACTTCTGTCTGTAGGTTTTTAGGACTCTGTAGCACAATTGTAGTTCCACATCCTTTCAACTGTCCATAGGTAAATATATGACCTTGAGGTGCTCATTTTCATAAAAAATTATTGTTGCCTTTTCCTTATGGAATACTGATGAGAAAGAGAGTTTTTATGGTTTTTGTTAATTCTCTTTTAATCATTCATAAAACTACTTCAGAATATTATTAATAAAATTCAATTATTATTTATGCAAATAACAGTTTGGGGCTTTGTCCTCATTTTACATGCATTTGTCAAACTAAATTATATCCCTTGATTTTTTGTGAGTGACCTGACAACAGCCCCAGAAACACTTTTCACTTGCTGGACATACACTTGCAGACTGCTTGAATGTATAGGTCACAGCTATGGGAATACAAGCAACCCTTTCTTGTCTGAGCACAGAAACTGCTCCCAGAGTCTCCTCTGTGGTTCCTGTGCAGTCATTGTTGCACCCTCACTGCTGCTGCTGGGTCCAGCATTGCCTTCTCCTGCTTTGTGTGAGTCATTCTGCAGCATTTAGCTATCACTTCTGATTGTGTGTGATAGCTCAAGAGATTACACTTGTGCAAATTCAAAGACCAGTATACTCATAGCTAACTGAGAGCATGGCCCTTAATGAGTTAAATTAGATGGTCAGTGCTGACACAACCACAGGATACCCCACCTCACCCCCTAATCTTTGGACTGGGGAGTACTGCACCAGTTCTGCCAATTTATTTCATAGGAGGCATTTGAAAAAAGGTGGTTGTAAGTTTTCAGCAAAATTTTTACTTCTAACACTTCCACTGACCATGTGGATCTTTGTGGTCTGTGGATCTTTGTGAGTTAGCAGATGGCAATTAAACAATTGTTTATGGGAGATGTAACAGACACGTCCCTCCTAGGATAGTATACAGACAGTATAAAAGATCCAAATCTGTCAAATGAAAGTAAAGGTGCTCTAATTCTGTGCTAAGAAACAAACAGCCTAACAGCTTGACTTCCCCTCTCAATGTGCCATTATTAAATGACAAACCCAACTGACATAGTTTATGAAAAGTAGAAAAAAAACTACATACAGTAGAATTGTATATTAAGGGCTATTTATTTCTTCACATTGAAGAAATCCTCTGCCCTACAATCAGTGTTATTTCTTGATGCTATCAGAAATTGCTGCTAAATAAGTTTTTGATTGCCATGTTTGTCTGGTGTAATAGATGTGTGCAAGCTTTCTATTTGTTGCCATATTGACTAATACATACTCAGTATTAAGAAAGGTGTTTAGTATCTCAGATTAAGTGTTTTCTAAAAATAGATAAAGCATCCAGCAGAAACCAGGTGATAAGTGGAGCATTTGAAAGGAAGCAGTGAATTCTGTCAGCAAGCTGCTGTGTGTTTGATAAAAAGGCTGGACTGGAAATACAATTGAAAACTCAAATAAAAAATAGAACTGCTTATGAAATTCCTCAGCAGATTTCTCCCAGTGAAACATATGAAACACAGTAGGAGGCAAATATTAAACTTCAGACATAACTGAACCATTCCAGTGTGCTCACTTGAGATTCCAGGAATCTCAACCCAGACTCTCAGGTAACCCCTCTGTACAGCAGTGTAATCACTGTGTATTTCACAGCTCTCAAGTAGTCAAAAGTGTCCTTGAGGCTTTCTCAAAAATGCTAAGCCTGCTTTCAGAGTGCTTGTAAGAGTCATTAAGAGACACAAGATAATCAATACATTATCCCTATCCTTGGAGACATTCAAAACTCCTCTGGATATTGTTCTGGCAGCCTTCTGGCTGTGAGTCTGTTTGAGCATGAGGTTGGACCAGTTCACCTCCAGAGGTCCCTTCCAATTTTTGATACTTAGGCAAATTTAACATTACAAATAATTTGTAGTACTTGATGCAATATCTTAGCTTATCTGGGAACTTTTCATATTGAAGATAAGGAATGCATCAACATGAGATTTTAACAGTGAACTGACAACTTCTTTAAAATGCTCACAAAAAAAGTTAGAAGATAAATATTTTATGAAATAATAACTATTAAGCAGCACTGGCCTAACAAGACTACTGTAATTGTCAACTTCTAAACTAGCTATGGTTTACTATTTTTATATATCTTGACAGAAACTATAACTCATTTTAAAAAGTCCTCAGCTTTTCTGAATCAATAGTTTAAAAGAATGAGTAAATCTTTCAAGAAAGCATCTAGGACCTCTATTCCTCACAGAAGAGAAACATGTCTGTTAAAATTGAGGAAGGTGTATCTTTTCATCTATATTATTACATACGTACAAGCTAAAACCTAACACCTGAATTTGCTTCACATCAGACATCTTTCTGATCCTCTTTTGGATCGTCTTTCACCTATTTTTTTCACATCAGGATCAAAATTCTGTGCTCTTTAAGGTCTTAATACCTTTTGGGTCAGAAATTCGACCCAAGTTGTATGAACACAGTATAAATAAAAACTGTTCGAGGAGCAGCAATTGCATATTTTAGTGAGGTAAACCGACTGAAAGACATTGAGTAATGACATCTCACATGACAGTATGTGAGAAATTAAGAATCAATGACTAAAGCAAATTCAGGGCAGATGCTCATGATAAGTCTTTAATATAACAGATAAAATAGCAAATATTAGCAAATATTCAGGACTTTTGAAGGAAGGAAAAAGATTTACATTTCTTTTTGCCAGTCTACCAGCTTTCAAATAATTCAAAGTGAAAGGTTTCAAGGATTTTTATATTTCTTTCCAAATCTTTATAAGAGCCAGCTACCACTAAGGAGCATGAAACATTAATGTTATTAATTTTAAGTCTATTTCCATTTGCAGTAGGGTTTTTCCAATCATTGAGGATATATTTAGAAGTGTGATTCTTTTTACGTAAGAGGAAATGCTCTGAGAATGAAAAAAATACTTTACAAGAAAAGAGGGTGAGCAGAAGAGAGGTCCTTCTACATCCTTGGCACTCCTGAAAATGTTAGCTAGGTCTCCTTTCCTGCCTCTGATGGAACTCAGCTGATTCTCCAAGCCATGCTTTTCAATGCTTCCCAACACCACCGAGTTATTTCTTGTACTTCCAATCTTGTACACTGTGGTTCAGGTTAATTTGCATAAACCATTTCCATTTTTGGGACATATTTATAAAGTCATTTACATAGCTGACAACTGCATTTCAGTGAAAGATTCAGAGCGTGGCTTCTGATCTCCTGCTAATTGAGGTTAGAAAGGCATTGCTGATGTAAAAATAATAATGATACCCTGCAACTCAGTACAAACCTACTAATAATTCAGCTGTGGAAAGAAAATAATCTTTTCAAATCCATTAAATGTCATTTAAAATCCTCGTTAGTATTCCATTAAATAAAATCTTAACTGTCAGTGCATTATGGTCTCCTAGAAAGAGGTTTAATTGTTTTGCTGATGGTTCACAGTATGTGTAAACAGTTTTATTTGACTTCAAGGTAATATTCTCCAGAGTCTTAGGAAAAAAAGAGCTCTTAAATGATTGAAGGCAGTGAGTTGGACTATTTTAAAAGCCTTGGCTAGAATTGATTACTATCAAAGTTCATATAAGAGATGCCTGAAAACCAGTTTTGTACAAACCAGTTCATCGAAGAACATCAAAATTAAGATGTAACAACTCATCTAATTAAACTCTTAGCAAAAGTCACCCCTAAAGGAACATACTCTCATTTTCAGTGAATACAATATTCACATCCCTCACATGTGAGTGTCCATCAGGATTCAACATCTTTTGAGAATTCTGCTGGGTAGGGACAGAATATCTCAGCTCCCTCAGAACATCTCCTAAAAAGCATAACTTCCTTGCTCTTGTATTTGTACTAACCACACACAAGCCTTTAAGAAATTTCCACCCCTCCACATATTTTCTTCTAGTCTAAGGAGGTCTCGCTCCCTTCTTCCTCATCACTTCTCCAGGAGAGGAGTCTTATCCCAGGAATCCCCCAGTGGCACTGCATTCTGTCCCTGAATCCATTTGAACACAAGTCCTAGCTAATTGCTGTCGAATTTGAAAAGGCTTCTGGCCTTATTGGTGTTGAATTCCCACAAGTGTCCTGCAGACACCTGACCAGTGAAAAAGACCCTAATAACACATAAAAAAAAAAAAAAAAAAAAAAAAAAAAAAAAAAAAAAAAAAAAAAAAAAAAANGAGTAAGCCAAAGTGAAAAAAAAAAAAAAAAAGAAAAAGAAAAAAAAAATAAAAAAGAAAAAACAGAAGAGAAATATTTCATTGCCTTCGTTTTTCACAGGAAAGCTTGGAGTAAACTACACGCCAGGCAGCTCCCAAGGTCCCTCTCTTGCCCCTTCCTTCTCTCTCTGTTCCTTGGGATCAGCACCAAGGCTGCTGCCTGACTTGGCCAAAAGTGGAGACAGCAGGTGTGCTCATCCCAGCACCCTCGCCATGGGCACCTGAGCAGCTGATGCTGAAGAAGCTCAACCTGAAACAGCAGAGAAATGTGCAGCTCTTCTGCCTTTAGTTCTCCTCCTGTAGAAACCCCTGCACCTGTCAGCACATCAGGGTGCAGGAATCCTTCTGAATGCTGCTGGCTGCTTCCCTCCCTGCTGGCAGTGCCATAAGGGAGAGATGAATTTCCTCTTTGTGACAATCACTGGGTGGGGAATGCAGGAAAGGTCTGGAGAAAGCTTTGAAAAAATCAATTCATAGTATACAATAAAACAAATCTGCTTATTTTTAACTGTCTTCATCTAAATTTTCAAAAATTCTTATGCATTTGTTAAAGGGTGATTGATATCAAGTATTTCTTTATAATTCCTAAAATGAGCTTTTGTTCCATAAATTATGTGATTCCTAAGAATAGATTCTTATTACCAGTAAGTGCACACACGGAATTTGTATCTATTCTGTAATAAAACATGACCTTCAAGAGCCTCACACAAAAGCTCTTTGGCTGTTTGGTGATGTGTGTGAACATGATTCTGCAAACTTGTCTGCACATTCTGTGTCTTTATCATAAAACTGGAAATTAGGGTGCAACAACATCAAAACACTACTTTATTACAAAGACTTCTATATAAAATATATATTTTATATACTATGTTATATTCACGTATTTCTATTCAGTTTGCACTTCTATATGTTTTTTTCCTCTAAATGGCTTCCTTGTTGCTAAAATGTGGCATAAATTTAATGCTCACAGTAGGATAGAATACTCCAGGGGTCATAAGAGTTATAAGGCATCTAGGAGAGCTGTCGTGCCGTTCTATAAAACATACAAGATGAACCATATCATCTGACTCTATTGTAATGCAAAAAAGGGTCATTCCTCTCCCACTGACTCTGAGGAAGGAATTATGTCTCCCTATGTAATCTCCATAATAGATCAGGTAATTGTTTCTACTGCAACACAAATAGTGGACATTATTCTTTCACTGACTATGAATAACACTTTTCTTTCCTAAGCCCCATTTCAAGGCATTAGAGCATATTAGTAAAAATGATTAAATAAACCTCTTAACATCGTTGGCAAGAAATTAACATTTTAGTGACAGGGAAAAAGAGGAACAGAGATGTTTTTGGCTCCATCCCAGAACTTATGTTCCAAGCTTAGAATCCAATCATCCTCCCTCTCCATCCTGCATATCACTTTCTAGGAACGTTTTCTGAGCTGTCATTTGCACTTTGTGCTGCAAGAGAAATGAGGAAATACTGCCCCTTTCCCAGCAGCAGCATGTGAGCACACACTGAGTGTCACTTCTCATGTACCACCATGTTAGGAGGCACAAACCTAGAGTTAGAGCCAGACCTGCTCTCCTGGCAGGTCACCAAGATTTTCTTGGAGACTTGGCCCAGGACATTTTGTGTTTCCTATGATTAATGAAGACCATGAGTCACATCTGAGAGAGGTGGATTCGGTGCCATGTGCACACGCATGTTGATTTGCATACACATAACACACGCTGGGTATGTCACACTCACATCAAACCAGCTGCACACCAGCAGTGGCTCCAGTCCTCCAGTCTGACATCTGGCACAAGATAAGCTGACTTTTATGTGCCAAGCAAATGCTAGGCACAAGAACCAGGTGCCTCACACCTGCCTTTTTTGCTGTCTGGTTTTGCTTGTTTTTCCAGACTTCTTTCTGTTACTAATTTCTTAAGAGCTGTAGTCTCTGGAAAAGGCCTGCAGCAATTTGGACAATGCATTTGGATCATGTTCTCAGGCATGTGGTGTAATTATTTGGAATCCTTGTCCTTCTGGGACCTTTTTAACTCAGGATATTCTGTGATTAATATACAGTCAGTCACATTGTAGTTGGTCATGATTTGTCAAGATACAGAAAACTGCATCTTGTAAAACATGATCGTGTGGCCAGAATCATCCCTACTTTTGCTGTGGTCTGTGATCTATGCTGATTTATGAAGGAGGAATGTAGTCTAAAGTTTATACTGCTGACACCAGTGAGCAGGAAGTGAGAGGAACTTTTGAAGCCAGATCCATGACCATGTATCCTGTCAGGAAATAGGGATTCTAACAGGGGTACTAGTATACTTCATTTAGTAATTCCTAAAGCATAGCTTTTACACATATATGGAATACATAATTTAAAAGACAGTCATATTGAATAACAACTTTTATTTTAATGAATGAGGTTATCCTAGTAATCTCATTTAAAGAAAAATTATCTTTATAACTAAAGATTCATGAACATGAAATTCAGACATGCTTTCTACATTTTCTTTTACACCAGTGGAGTATATAGACATTCAGCATTGCTCTAGTAAACTAACATTTGTATTTTAACTCTGTCAATTTCCAACAGAAAAACAAGAAATTAGCATTTGGAGTCAACTCAGAAACATCACTCTGAGTAGAGTTTGTTGTGTCTAGTGTCCTCTCCATCCTTCCAGGAAAAGATAGTCTCTAGAAACCACCAGCCCAACTCCTCTGATTCAGGATTTCAGGGAAGAGACTTGGATAAGAGGGTCCAGTTAAATAGTTGGATTCTAGGTAAAAGGATTCAAAAATACCAACCTATATTTCCTCAGCTATGAAGAAATACAGATTACTCAAGGATTATCTGAGCAGCAGGGATATCAAATGATGTTAACTAGGGTGGACAAACTGAATAAGGTCTCCTTAGCAAAGCACAAAAGGGAAGGAAAAAGTATTTCAGAGTCATGATGAATTTGCCACATGTCAAACAGCAGGGAATAGAGTTCCAGCAGGACAAGGCCAGCACTGAGAGTAAAAGACAGAAGAGCAACGCAGTAGACTTTGAGCTGTAAGCCAGGACCCAATCCATAGCAAAGCACCAGCTCATGGACCTTGAACCAATGAGCAACCCACCACTGGATATGGGCTGGTGGACCTCAAGCCATTCACAATAGGATGCAGGTTTTGTGCGCTTGAACTGGGCGTAAATGGGTGAGAAACCTTTGACCCTATCTCCAGACCTTTTGCCTAACATGGTCCCTTAAGTGATAGAGGGTAGTGGTTATTGTCCAAGTACGGGTTTCTGAGTACAGCTGGTGTCAATGTAGATGGTTTGCTTGTGGTGGTATAGATGCGTAGAATATAATTTAATTTGAACTCATAAATCATGTCCTTTTTGACCACAAAAGTGACGATGACTTTTTAAGTTATTTTCAAGTAAATATTACTTCTGTTAGTGAATGGTGTGCAGGAGATGGAATCTTTCTTCATGGGTATAGGATAAAATGTAACCTAAGTTTGATTTTAGCTACATTTACAGAAAACCATGAAGAGAACCTATGACTTTTAATTCTGAAATATAGTAATTCTTTCTGCACTATAATTACTTCAGTCTTTGACCCCATGCCATAAAAAATGATGTCATTTAAAAAAAAAAATTCATTAGAAGTTAGATATTGTACTCAGATTTTCAGTAAGTTAAAATAGCTTTTTCTTAGAAGTGCTTTGACACATCTTTGTGAAGAACAATGTTACACTTCCTTCCAGTTTGCTACACTGCATCAAGCAAACAATATAAATACAGAAATTAAATATGTATTCTTGTGGCCCAGTGTAGTGCTATGCAGGAACACACAAGAAAACTCAGAATGAGCCACCACGGGACAAGAAGTCACATCTTCCCATTAGCACTGTGCTCTGTCCAGCACAGGTAATTAACCCAGCTGCTGCAGTCCATGCAGCAGCCTAAGAGAATGATCTTTATAAAGGTGCTTTGAATGGGCAATTTGCTTATAATGGTCTTCTGGAAAACAAGTGGCTTGCAAGAGCTTTTGCAGATTTACGTTCAGGCATTAGCTTCTCTAATTAGTCATCAAATAAATTGGTTTGTGTATAATTTGTTGACTCGTGAGGAGACTAAAGAGAGTTCTCTTAGGGAGGAAGTACATGATGGTTTGTTTTTTCCTCCTTAAGTAATTATTTAGTGGCCAAACACAATAGTAGAACAAAGATAGCTCCAATATCCAGGAATCTTGATTCACGTTCTCAGTTCTGCCTTGCTGGACAAAAAAACAAGCATGATGTCTGCTCCATTTGTCTTGAAAAATATCCTGTAGGAAAATGCTCTGCAAGTCTGCAAAATAGCACTCCCTTCACTGAAACTCATTGTGCTCCAAGTCTCTGTTTTTATTGAATTCTCTGCTTTAACTGGTGAAAGCCTTTCCCACATATTTGAAAGGTCAAAATAAACAACACAAATCATCAAATTACTACTTAATTGTATCTTATGGCGGATTGGGACTGTGTGCTTCATTCATTTTTTCTACTGAAATGAAAAATTACTTTGACTTCCACTTTTTATTTTAAATGTATTAGTCCTCCTCTTTAGACATTACAGTTATTAATGCTCAGGCTTCTGCCATGGCTCTGAATTCTTATCACTCACTCAGCTGATATTATTACCCAGTCAAAGCTGACATCAGAAATGGTACCTTAATATTAGAGAAAGAAATCATGACTGGAATTATTCATAGATTACACAGCATACACTACTTGGGAGATAAATAATCAGCAGAGGTGTTTTTTTAAGAAAAATTTATAGCCTGATCCAAAGTCAATACAAAAATTCTCCATGACTTCAGTAAATTTTGATTCTAGCCCTACTTAATGAAATTTAGGAGGGAGACAGCAATTATGTCCATAACCTCTCTTCTTTATTTTGGTGTAATTTAACAGCACTGACAAGAAATTTATAAAAATACAGCAGAGATTTCTGGGTGTGTTCCCTGCAGAATCAAACAGGAGCCAGAGCAGTTTACTACGCTAAAAAGCAACCGAAGGAGAGAATAAGAATAATCACAGTATTTTGCAACTAGGTAAATAATAATTATAATTAAATTATATGAACTAATATAAAGCTCAATACTTCCCTAGTACAACTTATATCAAAGTGAGAAGAAAGATGCCTTCACTGCTAACAAATTTTAAAAGTGATGGTGAAAAAGACCATACTTTCTCACTAGATACTTTCTGCTGATGCAACAGATAATGTTTCTCTTTCCCCCAGGTGGTTCTTCGCTGCTGATGTGTGTCTGAAAAACCAAGCTTCCTGAGGGACCTCTATTATGACTGTAAAATGGAGATGGTACTGAAATCAGGAACAAGAAAATAGTGTGGGAAGTGTTCCATCACAACTTTATATAAATACAAACTGGAAATTTTGCTCTAAGCATATTTACTGAGTTGTAAAATGTTATGGTAGGTTTATGTGATTTTTCAACCTGTAATCATACACATATGCAAAGCTATGAGATAGGAAGTCTTTATAGCTACAAAGTGTTAATGATCCTTTGAACTTGTGTATGGAAAAACTTAGGATGACTAGGCAGGGATAAATACACTTACATATATTCAAGGAAGCTCCTCTGATTCCCAGCAACATGGTTTTATAAAAGATTACAGGAGTTCTCAGAATCTTGTCCAGGTAGATATCTTCTTGGTTATCTTCTAAAGACAAAAAAAGGCTATTTAGGCAGATATTTGATAACTGTCTTATTAAAATAACATAATAAAAAAAATTACTTAGACTACAAAGTGAGATGAAATGAGTCCAAACCTTATTCCAGAAGGAAGGTGCCAGCTTGATGGAATTGCTTTAAGACCAGAAACAGCCATGGTTCTCTTTGGCAGTATTTAATAAAGTTTTGAATCATCATGATGGGTGACACCAACAGGTTTGTTGGTACTTGCAGTGATTTACATATGGTCTCAAGATTAAAGGATTTGTGACGACTGCACACACTATTCCTCTGGTGACTTGGACGGTTAATTCTTTGCTTGACAATCTGGGTGGCAATGAGCAGCAGACTCCTTCAGCCATTTAAAGTCTTACAGGAGGTGTGGTTTCACACAGTATTTGGTTTTCTTGATGGCATTATTTGGAGAATACAACCAGGAGGAACAAGGCTCATTACATACTAATCCCACTATCAGTTTTGTCAGCTTAACAACACGGGAGCAAAGTCCTAAATGATTTGACTGGGTTTGTTGGAACAGGGCATTTTGAGAGTTCTCATTTGCTAAACAGTCTTAGAACAAACCAAGATATTAATTGACAAGGATACTGATGAAATATGCTGACATAACTCCTTTTTGAAGATATTGAGGCTAACTAAAATAGTCTGTTGTCTTGTGCTGCTTCTCTGTCAATAATGTCTTAGTTTTATTAAGAAAAGTCAGCTGTTACTTAATTGCACAATGGATCAAGGTTTAATTACCAAGAGGGTTTTTCTAATAATTGAAGCTTACTGCTTAACAAAACATTGATTGAAATATTTGATACTAAACATTATATTGTGTGATATCTGCTTTTCAACTTGCTGATGATGCCTGTGACTCGTCAGGCTGTTTTCACAACTAAAATTGTTGAAAGTAGTAAGTTAATAATGAAGACTGTAAAAACCTGTTTCTAAATGTGTAAAACCACTGAAATTCTTGGTGGTTTTTTTTTTCTTTCTTTCTTTTTTTTTTCCTTTTTATTGCTTTTGCAGTGGAGTCATGGAGTAATCCACTAATAAAATCTGTGGGCTGTTTGCTATATAAATGTATCCATCTAGTTTAATTTGATTCAGTAAAGAGTCAGTAAAAGGGGTAGCAGTGATAGGACAGCTGGTAGGACATGTGGAATGCTCTTCTTATAAAAGACACAATTTCTGTGTTTTTAATGAGTAAATTGTTCACTAATATTTTGGGGAAAGGAGACTGACATGCACATTGCCTCAGCAGGGTCCCTGACAATGACACACCTGCAGCAGGCTACTATTAAAAGATTGTAAAAGCATTGACAAGACAGGTAAGCTTGCAGGCTTGTAGGCTTTATATATTTTTTTCTTAACGTGCTTTTTCTCTTCCTGTGTGTTGTCACTGGTAAACCAAACATTGATGAGTCTCTCATTTAAAACCACTTGCTGACTACTTATTTAGGCTTCCTGGCAGGAAGAACTGCAGATGCCACGGAACAGCTGCAGCCACACCTGCTATCTACCCATGCACAGCTGGTTTGCAAGGCTGAGGAGTTCAGGGCACAGTCTCCATGCAGGGAGCTGCCAGGGAATGGGCCAGAAAGCCAGCAGCAGTACAGTTAATCACATCGACAGAAAAATTGTATTTATTTCACAGATGTGTTCTGTGAAATCATTAACATGAATACAAGCTGTTCCATGGAAATGTAACATAAACACAGCGAATATTAATGACACCCAGCTGACCTCTGTGCGCAGCCTCTGCTGTGAGATGGAATCGCGATTTCCTTATTGCAATGCCAGGAGATCCACGGAATTAACTTTCCCATGAGGTACTTCCAGTGAAAAAAACCATAAATTCAGTATGACTAAAATGGATTTGAAACATTAATCATGTCAGTATCACTTTCATGCTTTGCTGTAAGAAACTGTAGAATTAAATGTGATATTTATAAATCACATATAGACTCAAGATGTTATTTCACAACATCATAAGGACATTATATATCTATACACTATGAGTCGTGAACACCTTACATGTGGTTAATTGGGATTTTATTTTACAGAAAATGTAAGTAAAAATGAAAAATGAGCCCCTTAACACGAATTATAACTACAATCCTTGTTGAGAGATATACATTTTACCTAGTTATGTATAAACACATGTTTACTGAAAAATGGAAGATGAGTCATGTAGGAAAGAAAAAGGTGACACATAATATGCAAATACTGTAAAGACAAATCTTCTCATATAGCAATGTCACCAAATGCAATACTTTTCTTGGATAGTGTATGAAGAAAAAAATGTAAATAAAATTATACTTAACAAAGAGAGAGAGTCAGGCCAGCTGCTATGGAAAGATATTTCCTGCTGCCTCCTAAAACTTCAGTTTTAACTTCCTGATTACTTGTTGTATAGATTGTCACATTAGCCCTTCTTCAAAAATTGTGATGATGAGGACATTGCTCCTAACAGAGGCCTTGTTCAAATCTGAAGCACTCAGGAAGAAGGTTTTCTCAGAATCTGTTCATTTTCTGTAAATTTTGCAACACCTAAATTTTGCTGCTCTAAGCAGATAATCCTTTAAAAGACCTCTTTACCCCAGCAAGGTAAAAAATGAGCCCGTCTGTGAACTTCAGATGGTTTTACCTCAAAGGGCTAAATCTTTGAGCTTCAATCTGGTGATAGCACTTTTCCCATCTTTGAAACAACTGATGCATTTCCCTGAACTGCTGTAAATCAAGTCTCAGGTTATCAATAATGGCAGCTAGGAAATTCCTGTGAGAATTGCTGAGTCCCAGACAGAATCCCATGGAGATTAGCTTCACAGTGAGCACTGCAGGGGACAGCTCTGCAGCTCATTTCTTCTCCTTGCCCTTCTCTTCTGTTTTAGATGAGCAAATGATGCTGTACTTGAAATTTTGGATAAACTGCTTAAATTATCAAACATTAAATAAATAGTAATTTTCTGCATTAACTTTACTTTTCGTAATGTTGTTTGAGACATAGGCACCCAGAGGTGACAGAGAAGTAAATAAATCAGCAGCTTCTCAACATCTGCCTGGAACTTGGACAGATACAAGACTAAGGTCTTCAATGCACTTCCACAAATGGAGAGAAAAGAAATGCTGCAGTATTTATGGGTTTATTCACTGGAGACTTGGGGTGTCTTACAGCAATTACACAGGAGGTCAGCAGGATGCTAGCAGGATGCCATGGGCCTTCTTATCGACCAGAACTATTTTATTCTTCCTTCTACAACTCTGCCTGCCTAGGTGAAGACTCCTGGTGTACTGCAAGCTCACAGAAGAAGGAGCTGTGGTCTGTGTTTATATACCTTGTCCAATGCAAGTAGGTGCTGGTCCAATACTGAGGGTCCTAGTTCCTACCAGAAGACAAACACCAGAGCAATTAATGAAAAGGCAGCCTGTTGTAGTTGGAAAGGCAGTTTGGCTTCTTTAGTCCAGTGGACTGGCAAATTCTGAATGGACTCAGTGGTGTTTGCTTTACATTGGAGTACTGATAAATCCTTCTGGTATCATCCTGGCAAATAAATTAATTCACTGGTATAGAGTGAGTCACATCTTTCATAAAAGCAGAAAAAACTCGTATGTGCTAAAGCATTGCAAGGGGTTAAAGAATGAAGGAGAAATTATCTTTGAAAACAAAATTTAAATCGTTCAATAATAATGTAATCTTCAGGTTTCCAGTCTAAGTTTCTGTATGCTGCAGTGGCACGCTTGTTACTTCTAAATAAACAGTGGAGGGGAAAAAAAGAAGCGAAAAGCTCCTCTTAGCACTTAATTTTAATTTTCTTGGCATTCTGTTACGGCCCTCCACCGGTACTACAGCCCCCAGCAGCCCCCGCGCGGCCCCGTCGCGCCCCNATACGATTTGGTTTGGAAATGACTTCAAAGACCACCTAGGTCCACCCCCCCATGCCGTGACACCTTCCTCTAGACCAGGTTGCTCAGAGGCCCATCCAGCCTGTCTTTGAACAGTTCCAGGGATGGGGCGTCCACAACTTCTTTGGGCAGCCTGTTCCAGTGCCTCACCTCGTAGTAAAGCATTCTTTTCTAATATTGCATTTAAACCTACTGTCTTTCAATTTGAACCCGTTCCCTTGTCGTGTCACTACATGCTCTTGTAAATAGTCTTGCCCCATTTAGTTATGCTGTTGTTTAGTTCTAATACCATGTTAGTTTGAGCCGTGTTCCCATGGATAGGCAGATTTGTTGCTCTCTGTCAAGTCTCTTCCAAATTCAGAAATTGTTCATTTGGGTTTTTTTTTAAGTGCTTCTCTATGTTTTCCTGCCATGTTTAGGGAGTGAAAAACCAAGAATCCCAACTATTATAAATTTATTACAGATAAAATCTGGTGCAAATTGAGAAATCCTTGCAGAGTTCCTGCTGAGTGTTTTGAGCAGCTTAGGCCTCATTTTTCAGCCAGCAGTCATGTTGATGACTAGAAGGAAACTTTGAACTCCCACGTCATGTTCTACACCCATGTGGGTGCTGTGACGGCACTGTAAAGCTTAGGAGATGTTTACACCCCTGAAATGTATGACTGAGGTCTGGGGCTTCCTCCTAGAAGGTATTTAGGGCTAAACCAGCTGTGTCTGACACTACCCGAGATTTACTCCTACACTTCAGATTTGTTTTGTGCAGTAGTA
The DNA here is from genome assembly GCA_013399945.1 of Ploceus nigricollis. Taxonomy (NCBI): domain Eukaryota; kingdom Metazoa; phylum Chordata; class Aves; order Passeriformes; family Ploceidae; genus Ploceus; species Ploceus nigricollis. Next base: position 86,040 of record VXBC01009844.1, on the reverse strand, counting down.
TTTTCGTGAAATAAAACAAGTCTTGGGAACACTTCTTATTGAATCAAGAGAGGTATTAGGAAGTGTATCATTAAGAAGTGGGCGTGGGCATTTGATAGTGCTTAGGTCTTCAGTCCTTTCCTTTGTCAGACTGACAGCTCCCTCTGGGTTGGAGTGGAGGCCGCCCAGCTGTGTGCTGTTTCTGAGGAGGGGATGGGTGTTCATGCAAGGAGTTCTGAAGGAAGCGTGCCTCCTGACTGTTGTGTTTACAGGCGACGGAGCAGCTGCAGGGAGCTATGGCTATACCAACAGTGGCTACAGCGTTTACGAAGAAGAGAACGACAGGTTAACAGAAAGTCTGCGAACAAAAGTCAGCGCCATTAAATCGGTACGTATTTAACTGCAGCCGTGTCGCCACAGTCAGTCAATTCAGTTGTATGAATCAGGGAAGCAGTGGACTTAGTTTAAAACAGAAATTTAAAACTGTGATGTGTTAACCTGGTTGGATGTCAGGTGACCACCAAAGCTGCTCTGTCACTCCTCAGGTGGATGGACAAGGGAGGAAAAAGCACAATAAAAGGTTCATGCATCAAGATAAGGGCAGGGAGAGATCACTCACCAATTACCATCGTGAGCAAAACAGACTCAGCTTGGGGAAATGAATTTATTGACAGTCAAATCAGTAGGATAATGAGAAATAAAAGACTTAAAATGCCTTGACACTACCTTTCCCTCTTTCCTGGGCTCAACTTCACTCCCAGTTTTCTCTACTTCTGAACCCTCAGTGGTGCAGGGGAATGGGGAATGGGAGTTGCAGTCAAAAAAATTGTGACGTGAAAACAGGTCTTAGAAATAGCAAGCTAATATCCTCTGAAGGAAAAGTTTGGTGTTCTGATGATTCTGATTCCTTTCAGAGATTGAGGACTTCTTTCAAACAAGTCTAATTGAAAGACAGATCTGAGATTAAAGTTGTGTGGATTTCTTGTTCTTAAAAGCTTAAAGTTTTATAAACCACATTCCAGTGAATTTTTTCAATCAGTTCTAGGCCTGAACTCACTCGAAGTCTTACTGCTAATACTGTTGCTTAAAATTGGTTTAGTCTCAAAGAGAAATTAAACAGGTTTAGAATAAGAATTTGGAGCAAGTTAAGTGGTAAAAAAAAAGCTTTGACCTTTGTTACCAAATTTCATTTCTTGTCTCCTGCTGTGGTATGTTACATTTCAAAATCCATGTATGTCAACAGAACAGTTCATGGTTCCCCAAGGAGCTCTTTCTGGAGTTGTATCTTTTAGTGCAATGGGATAATCTTGGCATATGGAATAGCCTTCATATAATCATCTAAGAAGCCTCATGTAAAATCAGTTTCACTCTTGATTGAAATGCATCAGTACAAGATAATGAGATTCAAGTTTTGGCATGTGAAAACAAATGGGTTTTGGCTAATCCAAAGCATGGGGGCCTGGAGTGCATTTCCCTCCGTCCCAGGAGTTGAGCAGGTTGTTCAAGGCCAGTGTGCTGATAACAGGAATGGCTGCTAAGAGTCAGGCTCAGTGTCAGTTCTCCCGTTTAACTCCAGAGCTGCTTTAAGCCAAGCAGCTTCTGGCTGGCTCCCACCTTTGTGATGTTGCAGCTGTGTTGCAGCTCCAGCTGGGCCTGGTCTCATACCTCCCTGATTCCAACTCTAACCTGACTTCACTTTCTGGCTTGACCTGGGATCTGTCTCAGGCTTCTGCCCAGGCCCTTGCTGGCCCTGGTCACTGTCTCAGGACTGGCTCTTGTGCAGCTTTCCTCCTTCTGTTCTGTGAAACAAAGCAGAGAAGGGCTACACAAGTTCACTGAAGAAAGTCCTGTTTATAGCACAGCAGCAGCTTGTCAAAAGAGATGTGTTTGCAGGTTACAAGTGTCAACTCCAGCAACACTTTAAATCAAACCAATGCTCATGGTTCTCTCTGCTGAGTGCCAGCAGTGTTAACAGTTGTTCCAGGAATGGGTAATTGCTGCTTCAGACTTGACTAGATCTTGAGTTTTTTAAAGTCTGTGCAATAATTTAAGTAAGACATTATCTGGAAAAGGGGAAGAGGAGCATTGCGTACTTCCTGTGACTCTTTAGACTCGTCTAGTCAGATGAAAATCTTTTATTTTTTTAAGGGGTTATTGATAGAATACTGTGCTTGTTATTTTGTTTTTTGAGAATATCAGGTATTGCTTTCACTGGGGAAAATGCTAGTCATGTATTTTCAACTGGGTCCTCTAGTCTATGTATTAATTGATTACTCATATTTAATACTTTTTTTGGTTTTGGTTTTTGTTTTTTTTTTTGATAGCTTTCCATTGAAATTGGAACAGAAGTTAAAAACCAGAATAAAATGTTATCAGAAATGGTAAGTATTGAATAACTAGCTTTCTTTAAATATGGGTCAGGATTAGAAGTTAATAATGTAAAGCATCCTGTCTTTTAGTATGAACATCTGTATTAAAATATTGACAGCTTATTGGTGACTGTAACATGTGACTGATTTGTCAGCAGTATCAGTATTTCTGTTCAAAAAGATAAGATGTGCAAATACATTACTCCTAAGGCACAACCAAGATCTTTATGCTTCAGATACGAGCATAGGTTTTCAATCAGCAAATGTCTAGTATCATTAAAAAGGTACTTCTATATTTAATTGTATTCAAGAATAGAAGAAGGAAGCAAAAAATAAGGGAGTCAGAAGTGCCTTTTTTGCTTACACTTTGCTTTGGCTTGGGGTAATAATGGCAGTGGATAAATGGGTGAAAGTTTTTCATGGTTAATTTTTGCCTCTAAAATAATTTTAGTTTTGGAAACTTTGAAAAAACAGTGAAAACTATATTTAGTGAGCTCTAAGGGTATTTCTTTCTCAGAGTAACATGTTTTTTGCTCTTTTGTTTGCTTGGTTGTTTCTTTTTTTTAAATGTAGGAGAATGATTTTGACTCTACGGGTGGACTGCTAGGTGCAACTATGGGCAGACTGAGAACACTCTCCAGAGGAAGCCAGACAAAGCTATTATGCTACATGATGCTCTTTTCATTATTTGTTTTTTTTGTAATATACTGGATTATTAAACTGAGGTGATGCATGTTACCTCTGGTTTACATGGTATAATTTCAACTGTAGTCTTAGTTAATGAAGACATTGATTTAAAGTGGCACATTTTCTGGATAAAACAGTGAAATTGTTGTAAATTGCATTAACAATTAATGCGAAGTTATATATAGTTTTCTTAATGTATCAGAGTTTTTCCATCATCCCCTGTTTTGGGGGGATTTTTTGTAAATATGCAGAAACGGCTAGCATAGCGGGATGGATTTTTTTAGGGGAAAATAGTTTTTAGAATTGATTGAAAAAATTCAAAGAACAGTGTTTATTTGAAAATGAAGTAATTGCAGAATTTCAAGGCTTTCTTTTTCATTCTGCTTTTCATTCTGGGCCATGCTCTAAATTAGAGCTCCAGTTTCAGGCATATAGTAATTTCAGTTGCAAGAGCACAAAGAATATGTGGATCTTTCTAAATACATCTTACCTGTGGAGTTTTAAAGGCTGGCCTGAAGCTAGGAAATGTAATAGTGGTACCCCCAAAAATTACTTTTGTGTTCAGATCTGATAATGTTTAAGTAACTTTAACTGTGTGTTTTGGCAAGAAGTTACTTAAAACTGGATTTTTTATATTTTAATTTAAATATGACAGATCATGTTTACACATCTACTCTTTTAAGCAAATGCCTTTCATCATTGGGACCAACCAATATGGACACAATACAAATGTTTTCTTTATATTTAAAGTGTTTAAAACTGAAATGATTCAATTGAATCACTTGAACTTTTACCATTAGTATGTTTACTTTTCAATTAGTGATAGTCCCTAAATCTACAGTGCATGATGTCTGAAATACAATGGCAGATATTTTGAATTTTATATTAAAGTATATTATGATGCATTTGTTGGAGGTGCAGTCACATTAAGGTACTTTATTTTGAAGATTTAGTTTTGGCTCACCAAGTAGTTTCTAATCATTGAGGCTATTACGTTGCTGAGTTTAACATTCAGAAAAAATTTAAGTTTGCTAGATATTGAAATTGTATCTACAATTTTTGAAAAACTTCTTTAGAAATATTGAAGGATGTGTTACCATTAATGACCAATTATGAATTTACAAATAAAGTGTCCTGTAGTATTATCCTAGCTAGTGTTGTTTACATATATTTTTTTTCTACTGTAGAATACCAGTGTATTTTTTGGAAATGGTGCTGTATTTAAGAGGCAATTTTTATTTTTTTAATCAATAATACAGTCTGCCTTGTCCAGCTTAAATGGCTGTTTTAGGAAGACTTTAAGTAATTATGCACAGTTTTCATATTAATGTGTTTATTTTTAATATTTTTCTTAATATTTATGCACACAACATGGTACCTTGCTGCTGAAGTTCAGGCCTCCGCAAGCTTCAGATACACTTAAACAGTTGTTTGTAGAATTCTGCAAATAAAAATTTAACACTACTCCCATCACCAAAAGTCCATGATAGAGTGGAGTACAAATTGATACAGATTTGGCAAAGATGACAGAGCTCATTTTAATGATTGCTTGCTTAAAGTGAAAGATAGGGAAGGTACCTGTAATTGAGAGGAAGGGCACTGTTCTGGGGTTTCATTATGACAGGGAATAATTTGTGCCATAATTGTTCATCTTGAAAGCAAAGCTGTACTGAAATGAGATTAAGCTACATAGCTTCCATTCATATGGAAGTTCTGTTTCGTAATCATCAGCTTAGATGCTGTGAAATGTAGATAAAGCTTGATTAAAGAACATATTTTTTTCTGTGTGCTTAGCCTTGGTCATTGGAAAACTTAGGTAACCCACTGAAAAAACAGAATGCAGGAGGCTGCAAGGTTTCAGAGTGCTTCATATCAACAAAAATTTGACACTGGAAAACAGAGAGTGGTAATGGTGAAAGACTTTGAGGTGCATTCTGATGCCAAAATTACTGATCTGTTTTCTGCTCGAAGCGTACTGGCTGCTTGTCACCTTCAGTGTGCAGCACAAGTCATGCTCTTGCTTAATTTTCAAAGAAGAGTGCAGATGCGTCACTTTCTTGGAAGTATGTCCATGTATTTGCATATGATGGAAAGCATGGTTTCGTCTGTGCCACCTCCTATTGACATCAATCTCAAGTCCCTGCAGAAATATAAAGGGTAGATTTAAATATTTGTATGCTGTTCTGATGGTGCTGTGCTGGACAGGCTTGCCCGGAATTACTTACATGTTGCATACGAATGCCACATGCCACTGGCTCCTGGGCAGGTGGTCTGTGATGCTTCCCACAACACCCCTGCTTGTCCTGTCCCAAACCTGTGGGTGCCTAAGCGTGCAGTTGAACTGTAGGAGGGGAGGGAGCTCTTCTAGGGCCAGCAGCAAAAAGCATTGCAGCACTTAAATTTGCTTAACTGTGGTAAAAGAGTCGACCAGCACATGAGGTGTTGGAGAATTGCACAGAAAGGGTACAATTTCCATTCAAGGTTTTTAACCAATCCAGGTTTTCCTAATGGCTATGTAAGATCTGGTAAAAGCCTTATTAGCATTATATAGTACCTTAATGTTACATAGTATAATTTTACAAGTAGTGTTGTATAGTATTCTGGTGTAGTTTTATATAGTCTATAGAGCTTCTGTGCTTTAAAAATTAATGGCTGCTTCCAGAATATTTACTCTTTATTTGATATTTCTAATCACGCTCATTTAAAACCTGCCATAACCATCACTAAGTCATCCCTAATATTATTGCCTAAGTTCCCTGTACTAGGCAGAGTGCTAACTACTGCAGCCTCGAGCAATTTTACTCGAAAGTATTTTACCTCAGGGGAGAAGAAAAAAACACTGCCATTTAAACTACTAGAACAATTCTAAACTACCTCTACTTAGTAACCTGAAGATTACCCACCTTCCTATGGGCCTTGCTGAAGGCAGCAGACCTGGAACAGTGGTAGGTTGCTTGTTCTTAGTGCTGCAGTGCTATCTGCTTTGTCAAGCTGCAGAAAGCCCCTGCCAATGCTCAGCATTTGGCATCTTCACTGTAGCAACAGCAAGTAGCTAATCCTCAGAACTCCTCTGTGATGTCAGTAGAAATCCTCTCTCTGCAGCAGGAATCCTGGACACATGGGGCTTGTTTATATGAAATTATAAATAGGCAGTGGGAAGATCTGGCTTTGGTGGTGTGTGTGACAGACAAATCGGGTTGTCACATATAAAGACACATCTCAAAAAAACAGAACATCTTTTGTATGTTTTGTGCTTGTGTGTATCTTTACAAATTTGCTGATTATATTTTTGTCTCTGTGGGTGAGATAAAGAATATTTCTTACAGAATCTACACAGGTGCTGATCTCTCCTCTGGGGAGACAGGACAGAAGGTTTCCCCCTAATGTAAATGGATTAAGATGACAAAAGACACAAATTATTTCAATCCAGCAGCCCTCTTCTGGGAAAGAAGCTTGCTTTCATCATAAGAAGACGAAACCACGGGATTAACTATCCTGCCAGAAACTCTGTAAGGAAGCTGGGAAAGAGCACATAGTGAAGTCAGTTTCTATATCAGTTATTTAATGTATGCTTATGGCTTGATAGTTTATCTTATATCAAGAATGCACTATTAATACAGCACATAAATATTTCAATATATATAAATATTGGAATTTGATTGCTTTTGTAAGAGACATTGTTAGGCTACTGCTGTAAAGGCTTTTTATCTGGCACAATAACATTTTGCTTTTGATTTCTGCATCACCATTTTGTTGCCACATGACAGAGCGGCACATCCTGAACTACCTGCAGCCCTGCTGAGGTGAGCACCAACCTGTGGTGGCTTCCCCCTGACCAAGGACCATGAGGAACAGCCTGCAGCACACCAGGCAGTTTGTAAAGATGTCATTTTGAGGGACCAAACCTCTAGCTACTTGTTGAATGTCATTGAATGCTGTTTTCTTTAGTGAGTGGGAGTTAACCTGAGGAAGGAGAAAAATCCAACTATTATGTTCTATCCCTCTAAAATATTCCCTGCGAAGAGTTTCCTTACATTTGGGAAATCCCATGTGTTTGAAATACTCACTATAGATTATAAGACTTCACTCAACCAAATCAAGAGATATAAATGGTAATTAATCAATTTTTTAATGAATAAAAAAAATTAATCCATGTTTTAATGAATAAAAGCAAAAAATTCTTCAATGTCACATTAAAAAAACTGCACTTAGGAGGGAGGGTGAGGAGCCATTCCCACCCACCAAACTTAATCTAGGTGATTAATAACTTTTCGTTGGTAGCAACAGGAAAAAAAAAAGTCCTCCACATTGTCAAATCGTGTTTCCCATCTCCATAGAAGCCATGTCATACAGCCTTCAGAAATGTGTCAAGCATTGCTTGAAGGAGAAAAAACAAGCTCCCTTTAATCTCAGACTACCCTAATTTGAAGGTTATGAGATAACAAAGTTATTCTAATGATTAGGAACCCTCTAATTTACAACCTGAAAATGTATTTCTGAATAGCGTCATCCAAAATAGTCTGCAGTTTAACATCCCTTTGCTGGCTGGTGTTGACCCCTCTGCACTCTGAGTAGCATTTGGACCTTGTTTTGCACAAGCTAAGCCATGTCTATTACCCTGCCCATAAAACTTCTGGTCCCAGTTTTCCTGAAAATCAGGGCTGGTCCTTATCCCAGTCTGAGCTCTCCCTTGTATGTGATTTCCCCAGCCATAAAGCAGGGACAGGTACCCATTCACAGCACAAGCAAAGTTTTAGATCTTGTAATGTGCTATATGCAGCTCATGGCACACTAAATCTGGCTGCAGCTTCAAGCTGGTAAAATGTGATCGTGTTTGCAGTTGTGCCTTCCCGTACCATTTATTAACTACAGCTGAGAAGCTGGGCCTGCTCTGGGAGCTGCTCTACAACTACATTTTCCTCTGGAAAACCATATGGAATTGATTGAAGTCCTTTCTGCTCCCAAACAAGCTGAGAGGAGCCTGCTGCACTATCTATGATGCAGGTGTCTTCATAAAACTTCAAACTTCCTGTCAAAATAAACGAAGAAATTTTTTTCCCCTTTCTGGCAGTGATCAGTGCCGGTCAGACAGTGGGAAGAAAGTGAGTTTTGGTGATTTAAGCCCTGGTTTCCCCTAATAGCCTGGCATTATGGCAGCAGTCCCTCAGAGATAATTCTCTCCGCTTCCCTGGTTAGAAGGCCATTGGTAAAAAACCTTACCAGGGTTTGCATGACTCAGAGTATCACTACTTCCCTGGCCATTTATACACTGCTTCTTTTCAGCACAGCCTGCACTTGATTACAAAATCTTTACCCTTTTTTTCTCATAGCTCACGATTTTAGGTTTTAACTATTTTAAGGGTTTATTCCTGGCAAGAATTTTTTCCAAAAAAAGTACTTACGAACTCTCAAGGCTAGTATTTTGTGACTTCTTCCATCTTCAGACTCAGCTAGATTACTTATAGGCCGTCCAAATTAAGCAGAATCTGAAGGAGGCTTTGTTCTAGAGAGAAGAGTTTGTGCTGCTGCCACTCAGTGCAGCCAGCCTCTGGCCAGGCTGGCACAGCCCACAGGTGTGCCTGCCAGTTCCCATGACCCTGTTCCTTCCCCCTCAGGGACATTCTGAAGGCCAAGATGAGGGAATGGGCATCACCTTGGCCTGCTCTGAGCATAAAGCAGAGTTGAGAATAGCTCTACTTTAAAGTCATCACTGTACAGTTACCTGCCTTGATTTGCTGTCTTAAAGGTAGATGTCATGTGCTTCATCTCCTAAATTCCTTCTCAAGATAATCATATAAGTCAAACAAAGTGGTAGACAACCATCTGTCTCAAAGCCTCTGCAGAAAAAGGTGGAAACTGCAGATTTTGTTTCACAGATGACAGGAATTGGTATTAAGTCTTGTCTCAGCAGTTAGCTACAGACTTCAAAGCAAATTGTTTTTGTCAGCCGAAATGGATAGGTTTCATTATGTTTGGTACAACTATAAATTACTATATTGAAATAAACTGATTAAACTCCCCAATTGTCTGGACTCACTTAAGTTTAGATATGTTTTGTAAAGAATGAAAGACTATAAACAATGAAATAAAAAATTAAACGGAATGAAGTATTTGAACTTTTTTAAACATATGAAGGAAAAAAAATCTAGATGGAAATACATTACTTATTAAAAAATCACTTAAAATTATAGAGAAGTTTGTTTTTTAACTATCCTCAATTACAAATAGACCTTCATATTGCAATAAGTATGCGACAGTTGAGAAAAATGAAAATGTGTTTCTTCTGCAGCTATGCATTTGCAGTGCTACTTACACTTCTATTTCACGTGAGTAGTCATTATTTTTCACTACTGCTTTCTCGAGTCTTTTACAACGTAGCAAGTAAAGAAATTATAGCATTCTCCCCATCACAGCCCACAAGAGAAAAACTTTTAAGTACTGGGAGCAGTTAGACATGGTGTTTAGCAGTTAATAACAATCTTAATTAAAAATAAACCTAACAAATGAAACTCTTTTAAGAAGACCACATAAGGTCTTCTTATAACAATTGAAGTGCACATAATTACTATTAAAATATATGGATCACTACCTGAAATTTTTTAAAACTCATGAAATCTGAAAAATTGCAATAAACTTGATACTAAAAGGTTTCTTTCCTCTATCTCTCATAACCTGGGTTTTTCATATAGATGGTGGGTTTGTTCAGTAATAGATTTTTGCCAAGTCTCAATGTGTTTAAGGCCTTTCAGACAGAGGAGAGAAAAATAAACAAGAATGGCTCCAGGCTAGTGCTTTCCTTCTCCAGAATCCTGCTATTAGGGTACTGTTTGGAAAGTCCACTCTTTATGGGTTTTATATTGGCTTGTATTTTTCTATGAAACCTTTTGATATTTGGGGTCTAAGTTTTTTTTTTCCTTTAACCTATTCTTCTTATTAGAATCTGTACAAGTGAGACATTTACATATATAAAATCAACCCAGTATAGACACCTACATGGTGAAGCAGCTCTCTTCATGCTTTCTAGAGAATAGGCGCTTAAGAAATGCCAGTTGTTCTATGAAGTTTAAAATGTTACTGATTAAATGACACATATGAATAAAATAAGTTGGCAAACTGTGCTATTTCTGTTTATGATCTCTAACTGACCCTAACAACTAAAATTCAGAGACTTCATGCACTAACTATGTGTTGTGCTGTATGTTCTTTGAGGAGTGAGTAACAGCCCGATGTGTCGAAGACTAACCTACATCTCTTTGGGAACTTCATAAAGATTTTGCTACAAAAATGTTTGAACATTAGGACTAGATGTCCTGCTGTGCAATTATACTGCTGCTACTGGACAAACATCACAGTGACGTGAATGGTTACTCAGACTGCTGTACTAAAAAGAACGGCTTTAGGGAAGTTGCTGCTTTGCTTATTGTTACAGATTAACAAGATTCTATCTTGAACGTGTAATTGTTTATTTAGGTAAAACACTCCTTGTCTCTTCCTGGACCTTTGGTTACTCAATGGTGGAATTTTACTGATTCATAGAAAATTTCAGAGTATAAATATCACACTGTCTTTAGCCTCATTTATGACAGTGTTTGTTTTAGAGGTAGAAAGATACATTTCTTTAGCCAGCTGGCTGTGTACACCAACAGGAAACACTCTGAATTTCTTCTAAGGAAAAATGTGACTGTGCTGGTATACTTGGAAACCACTCTAGAATCCACACAGAAAAGCCCTGCTCACAGTTAGCACTACTATACTGGGCTAGAAAATCTTAAACAAAGCTATGTAAAAGCATGTACACATCAATCTGTACAGACTTCATAATTTACAGTAAGTGCTGCAAAAACAGGGATTCATCTTATTCAGAGTGCCTACTGCAGTACCTCTTAACATCTCCATCACCAGTGACCATTAGTTGTGAAAAAAATAACTAAGGAAAACCATCATTTTGACAGCTGGCTTAAAACCACCATCATAAAGCAGTCTGTACCTTTGTAAGAAAAAATTCAGGAGTCCACTTGTCAAAAATATTCAGGATGTCTTGGCTTACTGCAATAGCATTCTTGTTCATAAAATGCTATTAAAAATAGAAAAAGTAACTCAACCTACCTAAGAAGAAACAAGCTTTTTGCAGGTTTTCTCAAGTGCTCTGCTCTCACTTTACACAGACACATTTACCAAAATTTTCAACTAACTGAACCACTGATTTGGCTAACTTTGTATTAGGTATTGTCTATGTACGGGCTGAACAGAAAGCTGTTACTGCAAGTGAATTCAAGGTCAATTTTGGTCCTTCTACAGAATATAACACACTGAGGCCAGATACCAAGAAAACTGTTTCCTTAAGGAGAATTTTGCTCTAAGTAGATAGAGACTAAAATCTGAAGGGACTTTAATTAATTTGCAGAAAGGCCTCTGTACCATTTTAATGATCTAACAACTTTCTGGAAGCAGTTACGTCTCTTGTATGTCTCACATGGTATCTAGTGTGACTAAACGCGTGGAGACTGCTGTCAGAACAGACTACTGCAGAAGCCAAGTGGGGAACTCCAGTTTCACACATATCCTGGGAAAAAGATAAAGGCGATTTTCATTCATTTTAGAAGAAAGCTTCTGGTTTTATTTCTGTTCTTGTAATCAAGATTACAAGCACAAAAAGCAAAGAGAAAAAAATCTCTGGTTGGTAGTTCTCAATTTCCCCCCTCTTTTTTCTACCCTGTGGCAGATACCAGAGGACCATCATGGAAAATACTGAGTTTTCCTCTTTCATTTGACATTTAAGCTAACCTGTGGGCAGTTCAAACTTCACAACTGTAATGCAAAGCCAAGATTTGGCAAAAGAATAGCAACTTCCGACATATCTACCCAAAGTTAATTGCACTGGGTGTCCTTGCATCCACAACCCACTTCAGTGACACGCTATGAAGTGGAACAAAACTATTCACACTGGTGAGAAGCTGGTGCTCTTTTCAAGTAGGTGATTCTTTAACAGGACATTTAAGAGGCTAAATTTCAGTTAAAGCCACTCTGTATTTTCATCACTCCCTTACCTGTAAAACCTGCTCACGAGAACTTCACTGGTGAATCCCATTCCTCCCCAAAACTGGAGACAGCTATCAGTCACTTCACGGGTCAGACGACCTGCCTTTAGCTTAGCCATGGAAGCAAATTTTGTCACATCGTTGCCTTCTACATAGAGAGCTAAAAAAAAGAAGAGATAAAAAAGCAGTCACTCTGGAAATCACCTCCCCATGTTCCTTTAGCCTGACAAGGGTGTTTGCATGAAGAGAAGCACATCTGGGAAGCAGATGTGGGAGCTCACCCACGGCGCGGTGCAGCAGCGAGCGCAGGAGCTCCACTTCAGTTGCCAGCTCGGCCAGGCGGAAGTGCACGGTTTGGTTGTGCAGGACGGGCTGGCCAAACACCTTCCGCTGCCTTGTGTAGTCAATAGTTTCTTGTATAATAGTTTCCATTGGTGTCAGGGCTGGAAGAAACAAAGCACACACAACAAGACATCATTTTAGCCAGATCTGTTTAGCATCTTGTTGAAAAAGAAGGTTTTTTTCACATTGTACAACCAACACATTAGGTTTTTTAAAATAAATTGTTCTGAACACTCGATTTGGGGTGAAGCTTCAATTCTGAGAAGAGTCTGGTACTTCGTTGTACCTTGAAGACATCTATCTCACTTGAGCCCTAAACTGCCAAAATCTGGAAGAGAGGGAAGAGAAGTGGGTAGGAAAGAGGGAGAGTCACAGAAAGCAGCACCAGCATGATGAGGTAAACTTTATGCTTAGTGTCTTATTTAGGGCCCTAGCAAAAGCTTGTGGCAACTCCTATTTTCCATGCTACCTGTGCCCTGAAGGTTTGTTAAAATCCTGGAAAAAAATTCTGAAGGCTGACAGTGTAGTGTGCTTGGTGAGGAAGGCTGCAGAAATGTAAATTGAAGGAAGCCTTCAGGGAGAAGGCAGAAACCTGTTCTGAGATCAAGGAACACAAATAGGCTGCTTATTATGTCTGCATTCTCTGATCCCAGCATAGAGAACAAAAAATTCACATCCACTTTAAAAAAAACATTAAATAATTCTCCTAATGGAAACCGAATGAAAACAGGGTACTGCTGTAAAACAGGTGAGAGGGGCAGCAGACGATGCTTTAAACAGAGCTGGTTTGCTGCTGCTTTTTGTGCAAACTGAGACACATCCCATTTTAAACAAGAAAAAAAGAGAAAAGTTCTCTTCCAAGGCAAACCAGCCTTGAAGTGAATGACTAAGCTATCAGTCTCTTGCAGTGTAGCTGAGATAACAGCAGATCCAGAATGTGTGGAGAATTTTGCTTGGCAAATATGGACTCATGTTACTATGACAAGCAGCAGGGCATGATTTCATAAATCTATCTGTATGAGAAGGGTCACATTTTATCTTTTCAAATACGCATATCCACATCCATTTGCATTTAAAGTCTAAACCACAAAACTCTGAATGTGAAATACAAAATAAACTCAAGCCTTGGGCTAGTATGAAATCCCTTTTCCTACCTGCCAGTTACTCACATGATAGTCCCTTGCAGGAGCCTGGTGTGGTTCCATGTACCTTTTTGCTTTGTTTTCAAGATCACTGCTTATTTAAATTTCATCTCTGTAATGCTCTCCTGTGTAGACCCTGCAATCCACCAATTCCCACTGCCATGATCATTCATCATCACTTCCACAGAGCACCACTTTTCACATGATGTCTCCACATTCCATAGGGTGATCAGCTTTTCTCATTACCTAAATATTTTCCCCTCCTTTCTCATACAACTAACCTCAATGCTTATTTTTCAGAAGAGCATATACAGTAATGTCCTCATTTCTTCTGTGTTAACACACTATGTTGTCAACCAAATGCTGGCTTTCAGGACAGGAAAATAAATTTTTGTTTTCAAGAACATCTCTTGAATAGAAATAGTGTCCTTCCAAAGGACAATGTCACACAACACCAACAGCTTTTTTACTTGTATGTCTATGGTCTTCAGCTTGAGAAATGTAAAGAAAGAGCAAGGAGTATCCAGGCACCACTTGTCCCTTTCCCTCAAACTGAAATCTGGGAAGAATACAGCAAAGTCTGAGCTGCTGGGTGGAAAATTAAACAGTGCTAGGAGAGCAGAAGGGAGGTGGAAGGGATAAAGATGAGGGATTAATCTTGTGTTGGTCTGTCAGTGCAAGGTGCTCCAGCACAGCTTGTGTGGTTCCCAGCATCCAGCACCAGTGAAAGAGGGGATGGGAAACAGCAAAGAGGAGGCAGGAGCAAGATCAGGTGGGAAGAAACAGGACAGAAACTGTTTAGGTCCTGCTTGCAAAAGGTCTAAAGATCATGAAGGGACTTTGGCCAAACTTTGCTCAGGCTGTCACCACACATCATGGCTCAGACTGGGGTTCTGGGAAAACTGTTCTTATAGTGTCTACTTCTCCAATTCACTGCCTCCTTCCTGCCCCTGCTGATCCATCCTCCTGTTTCCTTTGCTGCCATTACTGCCCTTCTTCTTATTTCAGGAACTGTCATTTGCACACAGAAACAAACAGAGGAAATCTAAGGACTGTCCTGGGCTGCTTCAAAAGAGGCCATCAGGTCAAAGGTTGTGATTCTCTCCCTCTACTCTGCTCTCCTGAGACCCCACCTGGAGTACTGCATCCAGCTCTGGAGCCCACAATACAAAACAGCCATTGATCTGTTGCAGCGGGTCCAGAGGAGGGTCCTGAAGAAGATTAAAGGGCTGGAGCACCTCTCCCGTGAGAACAGGCTAAGAAGACACATCCATTCCCTGGACATGTTCAAGGCCAGGATGGATGGGCTTTGAGCAACCTGGCTTAGTAAGAGGTGTCCCTGCCCATGGTGGAGGGGTTGGACGTGATGAACTTCAAAGGCCCCTTCCCAAACCATTCTGTGATGCTGATGACAGGTACTCAGAGCTCTGAGCACAGCTCTAGCGTGGCAAAGCTTGGCTGTGTAGCAAACAGCACCAAAATGCAGAGCATCATGAATACCATGACAGCCAACAGCCATGTTCAACAAGATAACAGCACACAACACTTTGCCAGGCATACAAATTCAGAGAAATGCCATTAATAATAGGGAACCCACC
Organism: Ploceus nigricollis; assembly: GCA_013399945.1. Taxonomy (NCBI): domain Eukaryota; kingdom Metazoa; phylum Chordata; class Aves; order Passeriformes; family Ploceidae; genus Ploceus; species Ploceus nigricollis. Next base: position 70,885 of record VXBC01009844.1, on the reverse strand, counting down.
TCTTTTTCTGTGTATTTGTTTCCTTTCCTTATACAATGTTCCCCACATCCTCAGACAAACTTAGCCCCATGGGTTTCAACTGACAGCACATGCAGGAAATGTCACTCTAGGGCAGCCTAAGGAATGTGTGACCTACCACACAGCTGAGAATTGTAAAAGCACTAGCACTTGAAGTTGCCAAATGCAGAATAATCTTTTCCTCGTATCTCCATCCAACTTATATTATTCCACTTGAAATTTCTGCTCACTGTAAAGACACTTTGTCTTCTTGCTCTGTTTCCTCTCAAAAGAAAAGGAGTTAATATATTTTTCTTAGGTTGTGACCGATCACTCTCTAATGAAACGTACAGTGAGCTCTAAGCTGATCAATCTGATTCTTAAGGACGTGTGTTGCCCATGCAAAAGGATCTGTCATCCTGCTTACTGGCCATGACTCAATTGTGCTCATAAAACTGGAGTTGCAGGAGCAAATAGAAGTCATTAGAAAAGTGCCATTCTGCTCTCACATGCACACTGAACTCCCTCTTTGTCTCTGAGCTAAGCAATTCACAACACAACTGTTTGCTTTTTTTGCCATAGCAACATTCTTTTCCTGTGATCAGTGCAACAAGCCCTCAAATGGACAGTGTTACCAAGTGTCACAACATGGGAGACACGTGGCACCATTTTTCTTTCGGTGAAGCAAGAAATGCAGTGACTTTGACCAATGCCTTTGATGATGTGTCACTCAGAAGAAGAGACCACACCTGCGACCAAATTTTGCAATTCCAGGAAGCTAGATTTCCATTTGTATTTTAAACCTGTTTGACTGAAAATAGATTAAAAAAAAAAAAAGTGAAGAAAGATACTGGCCACAGAGAAGATAATTAATAAACAAAAAGAAGTCTAGAGCATGTGATATTTGAAACTAAAAATACATAAACCCCCCACCAAACAAAGAGAAACAGAACAAAAAACACCAAACACAACAAAATAACACCCAGAAAGGAAAACCAGACAAGAATGGCAGTCAACTGCCTTTTCTAAGTTAAAGGAAGCAGTGAAAGTGAGGATACCAGGACTGGTCCCTAAAGCATTTAAAAGCAGACTGATGATTTTCAATGTCACAGTCATGAACTGGGAAGGAAGAGAAATGTCCTACTGTAGAAGTGAAGACCAGGATTAAACATGCAGACCTGATCCCAAAACTACTGAAGGCACTTAGTTTTGCACATCTGAGCCTTCACCTGAGCAGTAATGGTTGAACATATGCAGAACTATTTGCAGGACTGGAAGTTAACACCTCTAGATGCTGTGATACCACAAACTGCACCCATCAAGTACTGGGCTCCCTTCTGAACACTGGTTACTCTTTTTCTTGTTTACCACAATTGGAGATCTCTGAAGTTTGCAGTATGGCCCAAACCATGGGTCTTGTTCCTGCTGCCAGTGTTTTTATGCATTTTATATCAGGTAGTTGAAAAAAAGCAAACCCAAGGGGTCCAGCAAGGTTTACACAGTAGCCACTGCAGAAGGCAGCCCCCTCTCCTTGGTGAGCTCCTAGACTCTTCCTCCCTGCTGGCCCCTGCCCAGCCATAGCAGGCAAGGAGAGATGCCCTTCCCAGGCTGCTCATCCAGGGCAAGGCTTCACCTGCTCCTGCTGTGTTGTTTTGGACAAAAAAAGGAACTGAAACCTGGTGTTCCAGTTCCTGGCAGAGCACAGCGACAGCCAGGCAGTTGTGCAAGACTGGACAGTACCAAGCTGCCCGTGGTTTCAGCAGGAGTGATCTAACCTGCCAGGCCTTGTGCATTGATGCTGTCAGTGCGCGTCACTTTTGCCTGGGGCATGACTAATGCTGCCGGCTACTCTGCTGCCTGGGGAGTCTCACTACGGCCCAGAGCTTCTTATGGTTTGTTAATTTAGACTTCAAACTGAGCATAAAAATGCACAATGCACATCCTTGCAGTCTGTATACACCTCAATTAAAGCATAAGCAGTGGTAGGATCACAACTCCTGCTTGCCTGAGTCTGCAGTGACATCCTTGGCAAGTGTCCTGTCCTTTGCTAAAACTACTCTCACATGTACTATTTATCTCAGGCTGAACTAAGAACTTTGTCTCAATAAACGATTTTTTTTAAAGGGATTTGAACTCCAAAATATTTGGTCTGGGATGAACCCAAAACAGTGAGTGCTTTTTTATTTGTTCACTGAATCAAAACACCACTTCTTAGAATGCTCAATTCCCCAGCCACACACACAGACAGTGACAGACAGGGAATGCACAGGAGCATGAATACAGTGACATTATTTAGACGACCCTGGAATCTAAAGAGGACCAATCTTTTTACAGTGAACCACATTATATTTAACTTGGAGAACCAAACACTGAGGGGTAGGGAGAAAGTTTGCAGGCTGAAAGTAGACAATTCAGACTTGGATCTGGTTTTCTGGAATATCCAGAATCCATATAACCTAAATACATGGATTTGTGTACAGCCTGAATTCTGAGTAACATAAATTCTGTGACGACATAACTTCAGGGAAAGGAATGTACCACTTATGCCCGAAGTGTACAGAGGTAAAACATCTGCAAAACAAAGCTCTGACATCCTGCAAGAGCCACTTAACTTTATGCAGCCAATAAGTTAATTTTCTAAAATCCATGATCAGCATCATAATGCACTGTACTACAGGAAAAGTCACCATTCTTCTATTTCATGCTGATATTTTGATAGCCTTTGCACTATATTTGTAATAGACATGGTGCCATATTTTCTTATCAGCAGAGTAGCACCAAGAAAAAGAAACAAGGCAAAAAGAGCCTCTGCAATGGCTCACAAAATATTTTCTGCTTCAGGTTTTTCTACAGAAAAAGGAATTTTTCTACAGAAAGGGAATGTCGTCTGTATCCAGGCTATGACGGATTTAAAAAACAGATCCTAAAAGGTCATTGCAACTTACAAGAAAAGAAAAGTGCTCTTAGTCATGCGAAGAGTGACCCCTGTGTCCCTGCCTGGCTGCAGAAGCACGAAGGATGACTTACCAGTGGCCACTCCCCACAGCCGCTCTTCTTGGAATTGCAACATCTGGTATGTAAAACCCTTTCCTTCCTCACCGATGAGGTTCTTGCAGGGGACTCTTACATCTTCAAAAAAGATCTGAGCTGTGTCCGATGACCTCATACCCAGTTTGTCTATCTTTTTAGCAACATGAATGCCTGAAGAGAAAGGCATATGAGAAAGACCACAAAAAAATAGAAGCACTATGAATAAATACAATGTTTTCAGAAAGAAAAGTCTGCAGATGTGAATGTATGTTCCAAGACAACAGTAAAACCTACCTTTAGGATAAACATAATAGTATTCTGGAGTAAAATGGCCCAAATCCTATTTTAAAAGAGTCATCCACTTTACTAAACCAGCAAATCAGAAACTTTAAATGTAAAAGTCCCACTTTTCATTATGTCCCCAAATAATGAATATTTACTAGTTGTAATAATCTGGCTCCACACAGATCTTCAAACAATGCAATATTTATTTGTTTATGTTTGATTTTTATTTAGCATTATAATAAAATGCTGAAATTCAATTTGGCAATATTTGCCGAGTGCCTACACTGCTATGAAACAGTACACAAATATTCAGTAAGGACAAAAACAGAGCTACATTTTAAGATGCAGCTAAGAGTATTTCTCCTCCTGGAAATCCTCTTCCTTCCCTCTCTTCTTCATTTATCCTCCCCTTCCTAGCCTACACTGATTTCTTCTGGTACAGTGATCACTCTGAGTTTTCATGTGTGTATGTTTGTGAGGAGGGTTTGCTTCCCCACAGACCTCTCTACCCAGCACTGACTCTGACTCCATGTGCATTGGTCTGTTGAAGATGAACCTGGTTCATTCAGGTCTGGCCACATAAGGGTTCAGCTACCTCGTCACCCTGGGCAGGACTCCTTCCTGTTGTTTGTTTTTTCATAGCTACAAGTTCTTGTCTGCTGTTGTTCAGATGCAAGCATGGCTTACCCCTGTGCCACGAGAGTTTAACAGGCATCCACTGTTTTCTTGTGGCATTTCTCCTGTCTTCAGCTTTTATCTCCCTGTTGATCTGGAGCTAATTCAAATATTCACGGTGAAAGTCAAGAATGTTTCAAAAGCAAAAGGAGGACAACAACCAGGCATAAGGATTTGTGCATAACACGTTAATTACCTCTGACAAGTCTGTATGTGTAGCAAAACAGTCCTCCAACTCAGCATACGTATCTTTGCCAGAAAACCAAAGCTTTTTTACTACTCACATACATGTTATTCCTACCAGCTTTGTGATGAGGAGGCATTCTGTTGTTATTTTCCTCTTTATTCTTTTTCAATCCTCTACTACTCTCTAGCATGGCTCAGTAGAAGCTGGTTGGTCACCACACAGATTGTTCTGGTCCCTCTGTACTTGTTAGTATCTTGCTATTCTTCCCAGCTTTCAGAAAACATCTCTTTCTGAACTAATACAGACATCTCACCCTTTACTCACAGGAGGCCTTCAGACATATGAAAATTACTTCGGTTTTGTAGGCAGAAGAAGTTGGCAGTCGTTTCCTTCAAATTTACTCTCTCTGGCTGCACTAAATAAGGTTATGGAAATTTTCATCTCTTCACAGAGATGAAATACTGACAGTATTTACAAATGCCAAGACTTCTCTGAGAACAATGTTCACATAGACTTCCACAAGTTCTACTCAAGATTTTTTCTCCACCAACCAATCTGTAAACAGATTATGTATTAGGAAGACTTGCTTTGATATATGATCAATGCAGGAATAAAATCAGGACAGCTGTATAAAAATTCTTGACTTTTGAATTGAAAATTATCCAGCAATTTGTACTCAGTCAGCCAAAAAAGCATTTGTGGTTTGTTTCCATATTAAAAACACAGCTAAATAACCACACACTGGGCAACTTAGAAGCCCAGATGAAATCTGGAACATTGTTTCCCATTGGAATACTGCTATTTGGTTTCTTTGTGAGTTGCAGAGTATGGTCTAAAGCCAACTGGCTTTATGTAATCACTGCTCCTCACCCATATGAAGATGCATTTACTGCTCTTGTTAGTGGGTGGTTTAAAAAGACTTTCCTCAAGAAAGCACAACCACTGCCAGTTCATTATTATATTGCTAAATCAATCCTGTTGTTTACTTCCCAGATCCACATACAGCAACCACTATTGAATAAAGCTCTTACAGGCTTGGTTAGTGAGCTAAATGTGCTGATGATTTTACCTGTAATTCTTTCAGATTGGGTTGTGTGTTCAATTTTCCTGGGTCCAGCAGCATCCCCCTTTGTCATGCCCTACCAGCTTCACTTGCTCTTAATTCATGGTTCTCACTCACAAGGAGACCAAGCTGCATCAGTCTCTTCTGAGGCTAGCACATGCTTTACATCGTGGAAGACAATCGTACATAATCATCTCTTTGGCCACTATGGGGGCATCAAAATCTCCCTTCATGTAATTATCTTCCTTCTCTTCCTAAGGGGTACTACAAATGAAAAATTACCAGCAGCAGTAGAAATTACGGGCCCAGATAACTCCTGGTGTTTGGCTGTATTAAATAAATTACACGCAATAACTCACAAATCTGAATTTAACAAGGCCAAGCACCTGACTGATTAAAATCACTGTAACAGAGCCATTTGAGCTACTTGCACCAGTATCATTGAGATGGATTGGTATTTCTCTGCCTGGGCAGTTCTTCCCAAGCGTCTTTGATTTTTCATTTTCTCCCATTCCTCCATCCTTCTGACAATCTCTTTTATTTCCTGTATTCTATCTTGAGAGAAAGGCAGTTGCTCTCTCCTGACACCATTTAGTGCCACTACAAATGGAAACAGACACATTTTAAATTGCAATCCAAGAAACATTCTCTTTCTCTTTTCATGGTTGCTCTTCTCCTTATTAACTCCTCCTTGCAATCTCCCCTAGAGCTATCTGAGGACTCAGAGGACAAACCAGAGGACAAAATAGTTACCATATCAGGACTGCAAGCCATTTGTCTATATACCCTACACACAGACATTTTGCAACTTGTTAGATTCTCTTTCATTATATGAAAAATTCAGCTGCTTTTTTAAGATATTGTTATTGTATGAGGAGTATTCACCTAATTTGGATATCTATTGTGGATTCATGGTGCTATTATCCAAACTTCCTTTATGAGAGACGTATTCAGCAGTGTCTGTCAAATCTAGACCATGATTTGCTTCAGCTCAGATTAGAGAGTATATATACCCAAAATTAGAAGAAGCAAATTCTACTTTGTCTATCCAATAAGCTATCAATTGTTGAAATTAATAATTCATTTTTGGAATTGGAATCTTGTTCTCTCTCTTTTTTTTCCCACCACACTATATAAATACAAAACAACTTAGATTTTTAGCAAAAATACACCACAGATCCTTCCTTACCCAGCCATATAGGCTGGTGCCTACAGAGGTGAGTCAGATATAAAACATTTGCTCTCCATTGCAGTTGTTTTTGAGCTTTGACACACATACATCCACAGACATTTGAGAGTGCATCATTCTGTGATGTCCTCCAGACGCTTCCCGTACAGCCTTGGTCTGCTGCCCTCCATGGAGCACAATCTCTAGCAGACAGACATCCTTAGGATGTATCAAGCCAGATGGAGTTTCCTGAAAAATCTCACTTCTGATATGACTCACACACAGAGCACAACCAACAACCTTAATACTTCATTTCAAAAGGTCACCAGTCTTGGTACTGTGACCCCTTTGGAGATAAATATGTATATCATCACAAAAGAATTAAAACATCTGCATTTTGAGGAGCACAAATTTTGTTCCTAGGAAGACTTCTACACTTCTGCAGATCAGAATAAGGTGTCTCAGACAATTTTTCTCCTCTAAATCTATTTAATGCAGGTAAAGAAGGTCTGTGTGTAGGCTGTGAGATCTAACATCTCCCCTCTCCTAGAGCTATGACAACTCATGTCTTTTTGGAATAAGCCAAGTAGCTGAAAATCTCTTAAGTCAATTCCTATGTATTTTATCTGCCACCAACTCTGGGTCAGCTGCTTTGTTGTTTTAGGAAGATTGATCTCAGGGAAAAAGTACTGCATTTGCATTCTGACCCTTCCATGAAAAATTACAAGAAGGACTTCATTCATTTATCAGCAGATGGCTGATAAGTGAATTCACCCTGAAATTCAGAGCAATTCTGGCTGCAAGTTACATGTTTGCTCATCACTTCTCAATAAGTTTGAAGGTCACAACTAGTGAAGCAGCTCAGATCTGTCTTCCATGAGCTCCCATTCAAAGCCTGTCTTGCATGAGCAGAGGTTCACTCAGTTCACTCAGAACCTGCTTGATTCCCAAGGCAACTCACTTGCTTGACTTACTCCACGCTTAAATTAATTTAAAAGACATTCCCTTAAGAAGGCCTCATCATCCTCTTTTGCAACGCTGGAGACCTGGGTTTTGTTCTCAGTCTAATCCATTAAGTTCTTACATGTGAAATGCCAATAATGGCACATACTTTGTGTGTAAAATACTCTGAATTGAATGAACAAAAGAGCCCTGAGTATAAATATCTTATATATAAATACATTAATATGCATTATTCTAGATTTAATAACTATTAAATTGTATTAAACAGTTTGTTTGCATAAAACAAGCATTACTTTAAAAAATTAAATATTAAATATACTATATATTATATAGTGCATAAATTAATACATTGCATATTTTTAAACATTAAAATGAGTCAAAACTGAAAAGGTTTAAAAACTTTTGAACAGGTGTCAAAACTGCAAAAGATCCCCACCAGCACAATCTTAACTGCATCCTCTCTGGGTGATGTTCTTTATCCATATAGCACTCGTGCATTCTGCAGGGTCTGCAGATTACTCAGGAACAGACACTGTGTGAATGTACCACGGAAACTGGTAGCCTTAGCTCAGGATGTACTTCTTCCATGTCTTCACCTGAATTGCTAGTCTTATTCAAAACCAAATCCCTGCTTCCAGGATATTTGAATCTTTCACTCCAGCCCACATTTAACTCAGACTATTTTTATAATTTAACTGGTAATAGTGCCCTGGTGAAAGGATCCCTTTGCACAGCACAGCCATGAAACACTCTGAATATGCCTGCAATTCTCTTCAGCAAGCCCACCAGGCTTGAGAAGTATTTCCCAAGCTTGAAATCTCTAAACTCTTTATCCTTTTACTTTCATATTGTTATGAATCATTGCCATGAAAATATATCTGAACAATTTCTCTAAATAAATTTTTGGTAAAACACCTTTCCTTCTTGTATTAGGCATACAAAAACCATCAATAAAATCAAATGAGAAGACAAAGAGTTCTGTGTTATTACCAGGTAGATTCATTGGCAGACATATGAGAGATTTATTTTGATGGGGAGGTCCTTCGCTGGTGTTTGCCAGGAGACACATCCAGTCTGCCTGGCTCCCGGACGTAATCCACATCTTGCCACCATTTATGACATATTCATCGCCCTTTCTCACAGCTGTTGTCTTGATATCTATTTCAAAACACAGGAAATGAAGGTTATTCTTGTGAAGGCGGGGTATATTGGTCCAGGTATGACTGGCAGGGTCACTGCCTTGCTCTCAGACAGAAAACTATTTGCTTCTCCCTTATACTCCCCTGTCCTATAACTATTTCAGGCCGTAAGGCAAACCAGTCTGGAAAACTCTTGGAAGGCAAGCCAGGGAAACAGGACCACTTCTCCCACATTCCTTTAGATGGAGTCTTCATCCCAGTGGATGACAGCAGAAAACTTCCTCAGTAAATGTGGCGGTCAAAAACTTGGGAGAGAAGCATTTCACTGTGAGGTGATCTATTAGGGTTTCACTTGCTGTGTAGCTTAGTCCTGAGGAGGCCATTAATTCCAGAGCCATGACTTAAACAAACACAAGCATTGGTATCTGTGAACGCATAAACATAAACCAACATGCACTTCCTGCATGCTCTTGGTCACCGTGCTGCAATACGTTCAAAGCTGGTAAACTACTGAAGGCCAAGTCTGAATGCAGTGAGTGTCTGGATATGAAGGAGTTCTAAACACCTGCTATTTATACACCCTGGCAAAAAACTATCTTATTTTCATCTGCAACGGTTCACATTGTGCTGCAAAAAGTCCTAGCTACAACAGACAGCCAGAGAGAATCATTAGTTATTATTTATCCTCCAGCAGAGTTTCCAAAGGGCTCTCTTCTTTTGCCAGCAATCGAACTTCTCTGACAAGAACCCCAGCTGATGAAGACTCTCCAACAGATATCCAGCTGTAAGTAGGTGATGGTATTAGAGAACCCAGCCACACTCCCAGATTCACACACCTGTGAATCTAACAAGACTATGAAATCCATAAGAGACCATCCCCTGAAGGGGGATCATAGCGGGGAGAGATCCATAGATCTTGGAAGGTAGGAGTCAGACACCAAGTGGAGTGGGCAGGCATGTTTAAGTCATCTGGTTACACTTTCATACACAATCACATCAGTCTGCACATGCACGTTCTTCCCTAGGGCTCTAAACATAAACCAAAAGCAAACCCAAGTATCTGATCTTCATTTAGGAGATAAACTGGGACTGAGGTCAGCATGGCTGAAAATTTGTCTTGTTAATGAAGGCACAGGAGAAAAATGATGAGAGAAAATTATGTAAGGTATAAAATAAAAAAGTATGGAATATAGCTATGGCTAAAGGAATGTAAGCAAGGGAAAGAGATGGTAATCATATGGCTAAAACCAGCAGACACAGAGGAATTCACCCAATAAAAAGACTGTGGCAAATCTGTCCAAGGGACTCGATATGAAATGTGTATAATAATGTATGCCAAGAAGCTTAAGTAATCTAAAGTACTGGCACTCATAATACATGGGCACAGACATTGGACACTCGTATACATGGAGACTAAATAATAAATGAACGACACACAAGAGCTGGAATAATAAATATGACTGTACTGAAATGGTAGGATGGGAGCATACACAGTGATTTACATCACACATCCCTTTGCTATGGAACAGCTACTGAAGAGATTAGAGAGAAGTCCCATAGAAGGTCTGCAAAGGAACAACGAGCACTGTGATGTTACCACAAATGTAAATAGTTCTTGCAGGCATGGCATCACTGGGGCCTAACCACCCAAATACAGATTAAAGAACAAATGCCTTACTAATGAGAATGTTCCAGTACTCCAGATTCAATTGTTCACAGTTTGCTTCAAACACTTGAGAAACAACTATTTCAAACGATCTTGTAAAGAACTGATTCTCTTTAATTAGAGATGATTAATAAAGATGATCAAATCAATATGTAACATATAATATTTTAAAATATAGCAGGCTTTGAAAACCTACTTAACAATTTACTATGGTCAAGTAGACTCAGGAATATGGCTATGAAGATAATTTGGAATATCTAACTAATTATTTCCCCTGACAGAGCATATCTCTGGGAAAAGGCTACTTCAGTGGGTGCTCCATAACTCATTTTTGCAGGCACACACCACTGACTCCTACAACCTCTTACACAGCATTCTCTGAGGAGCCCCTCTAGGAAAGAGCACAAGGCATCAGCAGAGGTGAATGATACAGCTGGTGCCATATAAGCAACCAGGGCTGGTCACATCACTGTTAAAATCACCTACTCAAGCCTCAATTTTCTTCTCCACTGCACTCAAGTCCAGCCATACACTTAAATAGATTTGACTAAAGGTAAGGTTGGCTTCAACTTTTAAGGTCAGTATTACAGTCAAAGATAGGCAACACACATCCTTAAAGTAAAATGTGAAAAACACGTATCTGAAATTTACATCATCAGCACAGGAAAAAAAAATCAACCCAAAACTTTAAAGAAATACCTTCATGTCTAACCGAATGAATAATCACCTCAAAAACCAGGAAATGACTTGCAGGAAATGAACAAGATTGATCATGAAAGTAAGCTACAGCTTGGAGGTTAGAATATAAGTACTGCAACGGGTTGAACTAAGTTAAATCTTGCAGATGAAAACCAACAAAATCAAAGAAGATTGTGGTGGCAAACAAAACTGTTTCAGCCACAGAAATGAAAAGAGGATGGGAAAAAAATAAGGCATATAGAAGATACTTCAAAAAAAGAAGTATTTCACAAGAGATTACAGACAGATTCACAATTTGGTTGACAAAGCAAAACACCCACAAGAAAGACTGTACAGAAAGTGAAATTAGAAATTAATGAAAACAGAAGTTACTGGTTTTGGCAATCTGCACAGCCTCAAAATACTTTTGGAAATAAAAGATAATTCAATTTACCCATGGTATCTTATTTAAACTCAACCCGATTTATTATGACATAGGATTTTCTAGAGAAAAATCCTATTGGATCCAAGCAAGTGAAATTAACACCACTAGGTAACTATGAGTTAAAATTTGAAAAGATAAGAATTAGGACAAAAGTGGAAATGTCCATAAGAAACTTGGCAAAGCAGAAATTGCATCAGGTTACATAAAAAGAAGTTGTTCTGATGTGCAGGGAGAGTACTAGTTAAGCCCCTCCTTGGATATCAGCCTCTGGACAAAACCTACTGAATATTTGCATTAATGATTTTTAAAAGGATAGGAATACACTAATTAAATTTGTCTGTGACACAAACTTGGGAGACATCACCAACACAGACAACTGAAGTATGGCCCAGCAAGAAAGGAATGATCTCAAGTTTTCAAATTCAACATGGCAAGTACAAGTACTCAGACACAAGGTAGTAAAAGTGATTGCTAAATCCTGCAATGTTTCAATAGCAAACTGGTAATGAGGATGATCCACAGTTAATCACAGGATTCACAAGTCTGCAAGCTGTTGTGTAACATCATGTATTGGAGAGTAATACTTCTACCAGGGCTGGAAATGTATTTGTGCCATTATAGACACCATGTGAAATTCTGGGGTTTTATGGTCAGAAAAGACAACCTCAGTCCAGAAAAGCAGAAAGGCTGGATTCCACTGAGACAAAATGGAGCAAGATATTTATGTTGAAGAGGTAGACATGAACAGTGTTACTAGCTGCAGATACCTGAACATAACCTGAAGATAGAGGATGTGTGTGAGAAAAGTGTTTTCCATGATGTGGTCTTATATACACCTACAGACTACATTCTATAAACTGCGTAATCAGAGTGAGATAGAATGAGACAATATAATTCAGATTGACACAAATGTTTATGCTTTGTAGTACTAGAATCCTGAAATTAAAGACACTTTCTCTACCATCTGTACTGTTCTGTTTTTCTTCTCAAGCCAACTCTGTGCTAGTTTTGGTGCACATGGTCACTACCATGGACAATATAGAACAACCACAATTGAAAGCAGACAGGTGTTCCTTCAAATTGACATGAATTTTGTATTAGACTAATATACACAGTCCTTTTTGTTCTGTTGAATTCTGAATAAATTAGTTTGAGGCACATTTCAGTTCTCATGTAAACATTGTTTTTATCTTCTGTGTTCATATCATCTTCAGCAATTTTGGAACTGCAGGAAAAAATGTTAGAGATACCTTCCTCTGTGTCATTCTCCAGTTTAAAATATACTGGCTCACGTGGCAGAAGCACGTCCCCAACCTTCACATGTGAACAGCTGCTATGTCCCTTCACTTCTCTTAGGGAGACAAACATCCCAATAGCACCAGCAACAAAAGGAAGCACCAAGTGCAGTTTCACACACCTCAGTCTGCTTTACAGCTGGGCCATTTGGACATGGTGGAGAATGCTGCAACTCAGAACACAAGCTATTGTTGCTCATACCTAAGCTGTCCATTTAATTGCCCTTCAGAAGCACTGTAAGCTGGATTTGGCATTTATATCATGGATCAAATCTTCCAGGACAGGGGAAAAAGTATTTTCATTTCATCCTGCACTGTGTCTCCAAGCTGCAGCATAGGTTCAGTAGATAATCCTCTTTGATTCCAAATTGGTTTCTAACTGCATTCATCTAAGTGTATCACACCACTTTAACTAGATGACAAACAAGATGCTGTTGAAGGAATATTTATGTTACTTATTATCTGGAACACTGCATCCAAAAAAAAATGAAATCCCTATTTAGAATTTTCTGATAATCATCTAATTAAACTAGAGAGGCATTTATAACAATAAATTATGTTGTATTCTTACATTAGCAAAATTCAAATGTATAATTACTTTAATAAATAAATTATTAAGTGCTATTATAAGATTTATTATTTAAATCTTAATAATATTTAAATTATAACAAGCAATAATGTAGTTTAATTGATACTGAAATTTAATATTTTTATATTTATTACTTCTAATTATTAAGTATTATTAATAAGTACTCTTTAATAAACAAGTCTACTAAAATTATGGAATTTTTCTTATGAACAAATTCAATTAACCCAGAAAGGAAAACAGCAATAAATTATGCAGGAAGATTTAGTCCCATTATTTCATTATCCACGTTAAGGTTCTTGAAATCTACCTGCTGCACCCTTGCTCGAGCACTGGATATTTATCTATTTACCTTGAAAAAACAACAGGAGTTTGGTCACAGAGATGGATATAGGACTCCTCAGATAAAAAATGTCTGCCATTGACAGACAAACTTGGCAAGTTTGTCTGCAGGAAGATGTCTCAGTAATTTGTAAGAATACAAGGTGGACAACTTGGCCATGCTCTGTCCAACAACTAAACCTCTAAAAGTAATCACTTATCACTCCCTTTTCCGTGAAGTCCACGATTCATCATCAAAGGAAACATTTTTTTTTCCCACCGTATCTATTTTGATTTAATTTTTCAAATTTTCTACTGCCTCAGGCACTTCAGAATAATAGTTTCATTTGTCCTGGTTTCTAAACATATTCTTGCACTAAACCAAGAAAAACAGTTGCATGCAAAGTAACTAAATTATAAAGATAATAGATTGGACATTGCAAATTCTTCATTAGCTCTAAATAAAGCAATCACCAATTGAGAGATATTTTTGTTTCACAGGAATGACAGAAGGGGCTGAGGTGAAGTAAGGATGAACAAGAGGAAATAATTGTGAAAGTGATGCCACCGTTTTCAGAACAGAGAGGCTCTGTAGTTTTCCCCCATTCAGTGGAGAGGTCTTTGTCAAGGCAGCCCAAGTTCTAGTCCAGCTGAGCAGGTTATGTTCCCTGTCAGTACATCCAGAGTTGCATGACTGAAGGTGGCTGTGCAGCTGATGAGGTGCTGGAGCACTCCTGCCAGCGGTGAGCCTGACAGAGCAGGACAACACTAGAAGAAAACTGGGGCCAGCATAAAAGTTGCATTAATTTGTTGTGCTCAGCCTATACAAGGTTACTCCATTGATTCACCTGACAAATATGTTAAAATTGATTGCTTTTGGATGCATGAGAAGTGTGTGTTATGTTCCTGGAATGTTACTTTTTGCCCTCACCACACCAGACTTTCCTTCCTTTTGTTTCTTACAAAGGACAGGGGCAAAGTGAAGGGTCAGGAAAAACAGATCCCTTTCCATTAAAACATCAGGCTGTCTAAAACTGACAGTTTGCTAGGTTAACTTACTTGCAACATCTGACCCAGCTCCAGCTTCACTGATTCCCAAGCAAGCCACAAAATCACCAGCTATAGTTGGTACGAGGAACTGTTTTTTCAACTCATGAGAGCCAAACCTGCAACAATATAACAAAAAAGATAGGGTATTAAAACCCCATGAGGGTAAATTTTATTCAAAAGTTAGTTACAAATTTTGTTCTACCCACACAGAGATCAATTTTCCTATGACTAGGTAAAAGCTGTCCCAGAGCCAAAAGATAGAATAGATACCCTCCAAAGCTGTGATTCAGTCTTCACCAGAAGTGCAGTCACAATCATTTCAAAGAAGTTTTAAAAAGTATTCAGAACCACACAGAAAACTATCAGACCACACGGAAATGTGTGGTCTAGATGCTCAAAATCTATCTTCATGACTGTTGCTTTAGAAGTTCCAGATCTAAATAAACATAACCCCTGCAGATTCCTCTCAATGCTCCTGCACTACTCTGCAGCCACCAGGATGGAGGACCTGCTCTCTGTTTATCTTCTGACTTTTGCACCATCTCTTTGCTAGGTTTTAGTGGTGACTGAAGACTTTTGACATGTCATGGCCACCATCTGCAAATACCTGTATTTAAATTATTTACATTTCACATCTACACTTAAATCACGCAGTAAAATCCATTAATGCTTCTTCCAGCTGTTCTTTTATCTCCACAAAAATAAAAAGGAAAACAGCAAACTGTTGATGGTGTTTTAACACAAAAATTTCACTTGGCTGTATTTAAATTCAGCTAAGAGGCACATGCTGTTTTCCCGCTCTTTAGAAGACTGTATCCATTCAAAATATGCTACATCTCATTTCATGCTTGATTTTGTCCTAATTAACATTCTTCTTGCAGTGTGAATGGTGAGTTCATGGTCTAGTTCTTGAACCTTTCTTGTGCGCCTGAAAAATTCCTTGGGTCATGAAATGTCTTATGTGTCCAGGAATCCCTAAATTCAAGTTCCTCCTCAGCGTCCTCTTTGTTGTGAGGCTTCCCAGGTCATCATCACCACTCGCCTCCTCAGGCTCACTGGGGCCTCCTTCTAAAACATTGTCCCAGTATTTCCAAAGGAGTGGTGCCATTCAAGCTCAGACTAAGTCATCCCCTCCAACCAACCCTGGCACAAAGGCCATGGGAGAGCCAGACAA
Source organism: Ploceus nigricollis (assembly GCA_013399945.1). Classification (NCBI taxonomy): domain Eukaryota; kingdom Metazoa; phylum Chordata; class Aves; order Passeriformes; family Ploceidae; genus Ploceus; species Ploceus nigricollis. The sequence goes on along the minus strand of VXBC01009844.1, from coordinate 55,163 downwards.
CAGACTGGGATCTGGCAGATTCCACACTTCCACTCGGTGCACACAAGGAACTCAATTCCTAGTCCTGTCTCTGCTGAAAATCACAGCAGCAATCCCCAATGAATACAAGTAGCAAGTTTGGAGTGCCCATCCTTCCTCTAGCATACTGGAACAAAGTTCCCAGCATACTTTGTTTTTTAATTTTCCATGGGGCATGATCAAGTATGGCTGGGTGCACATTCATCAGTCAAAAAAAAACCCCAAACAGCCCAACCAACAACATGGAAAATCAGATTATGAGAGCAGATAGTGGTGATTTTTGGCAATGCTTTCTAATGCTTAAAACTTTGCTAACCTTTAGCATTTCAACAGAGGATTTTAATTGCAAGAACTTTGCTTAGAATAATATTTTCGGTTTGATGTCTTTCTTTGTTTTGAGTTCCAGAAAACAGTTCAGTTCTTTCCAAAAATGTGGTTATAGAAGATGTTATTTTGCAATAAAAAAAAAAAAAATAGTTGGGCAACACTATCTTCAGAAGATGGTAGGTCTCTATGCCTTGCAGGAGACAGCTAGCTTCTTGCTCAGCTGCTAGCTTTTGTGTTAAAATATGTAACTTTTGTAAAATTCTATCCATCTTAAATGCATCCCAGAAAAATCTCAGGTTTGCACAAATGCAATACCCACTTCTTCCCAGTTTAACAGCTCCAGAATTAGAAAACTCTGATTTCAAGGAGATCATGCTCTGGGCTCAAGACAGACTCAATCATGCCTGCTTTCTGGCTGGGGCCATACCCCAGAGGATAGTTTCCCACATGATTAACTGTGCAGCCTTAGCATCACCACAAAATATGTTGCTATGCATTTGAGTATCCATACACACACACAAGTCTACAGTCAAAGAATCTTGTTGATCTTATCTAACACAAAAGTCCCAACTGTGAGATTCTGACACACTGACTTGCATGAAAGTGGTTCATCCTTTCTTGCTCCATACTTTGTAACTAACATTGGTGGATTATCATGAAAACAAAGACAAAAATTCCAGTGGTATACAATCTTGTAATTAGAGGGTAAAAGGGAAGTAAAACCATGGCAAAATACAAATGTAATGCTTCTGTGATCCACACAGTTCTGTTTATATGTTCTAATTGTCAGCTGCAGCTTCTCTCCTTTACAGCAAACAATAAATCAGATAACAAAAGTAGCTTTTTTGATATTCATTCCCAGCTATGCTGTTAACAAGGGTGGAGAAAGAATCAGTGATGAAATAGAAAAGCACTCTCTTCCCACTAAATAATAATCATTATCCTTACTATTTGCCAATAAACAACAGGGGAAAAAAAAAAGTAAAGTTCACTGCTTACTGCTGAGATAAGCAGCTCTAAACTGATCTGGTATCACCACAGATGTGACACCCTCCAGGTATGTCTATAAGCTCTGGGAAATGCATATCATTAACTGCCTCAGCTAGGAGCTGCTTTCTCCACTCTATTTGTAAGCAAGAAGGGCAGTATTATATCTGAATGCATTTGAAAAACCTGGCAGAAAGTTATGTTCCAAACCATCAAAGGTCAGATCACTGTGGACAAAGCATTTTCTATTTAGTTCTTAAATTTAGAAAGCCTTACTGCTTCACTTAGGGGACTCTGGGAATTACAGGAATCACATTCATGGAGTTAGTTTGTAGGTATACTCAACATATGCTGGATGAATGCGGAACAAAGCCCAAAGTTATGAAAGCCAACAAAGAGCTACAGAGGCTTTTTTAGGGGCTGATGGTTGATTCCCACATTATTGTTTGATTTGTGCAACAATTCATAGTCAAGATGCAAAATCTGACTTATCTCTACGAATGTGTTTAGAGATACTTTAAAAGTATCTGTGTCCCCACAGTACACATATACTTTTAAAGAAACCATCCAGGACACGGGTGCCATTTGAATCCATGACCCAGGACAAACACTCCTGGGGGTGGTGGGGTCTTCCCTCAACACAGCATGAGGTAAAGATGCACGCAGGCAAAATTCCCTGTAGCTTTCTCTGTTCATTACCAAGTGTCACTTTTACATGTGTGTGGGGCACTGTACTGTATAAATAGCCAGTGGAATTGACTCAGCAGTGGAGGAAAAATTCAATAATGCAGATACAAATTCAATTAAAAATTTCATTAAGTTAACAACAATTTCACTTTTCTTTCCCAAGAACTTCCACTTTAGGATTTCACTAGCACAAATATGCATAACTTCACTGTTTTACTACAGCAGAATAGAGTAACAGAAGGCCAAAAAACTGCAATGGAACAAAAATCCCATTTTCTTTTACCCACAGATTTTCTTTAAGCCCCTGAATACAGGGCTGTCATGGGGGCAAGGTAGTACGGTGTGAAGTCTTTTAAAATACTATTCTTATTCTCAGTTGGACTATAGCTGAGCTACTGTTGCAAGAGACATACTGAACTCCATGCATTTAGCAAGCTTTTGGTGCATTTCACAAAGGAGAAGAAAACTTTAAGAAAAATTTGTAGATGAGACCTCCAAAGTCACACATACAGCAGGATAAGCAGATGTCAAGAGAATGAAGCTTATATTCCAGACTCCACAGTAGATTTACAGGTGTTTCCATTCAGAATGGGGAAAAAAAGTCAACAACCCCCTGAAAATTATCAAAAAATCCCTAAAATGTTCTTCTGAGTAAAACTTCCCTTCTTGTATGTCTGTTTAGTGTAGAGAAATTCCTGATTTCAACAAAATTATTAGAATTTAATTCCCACCCTCATCTTCCAGAATTTTAGGTGTATCCATATTCCAGGGGCAAACTGCTGGATCAGCCAGCTGCCCCACTCTAGTTTTAAGAACTGCTGTTATGACACAGAATATCTGCAAAACTCCTACATGAAGAAGTTGGTAACTGTCACTTTGATTAAGGGAGGAAAAAACCACAACAAATCAGATTAAGAAAATGCAGGAGCCTGAATGATAGTAAGTGATTAAAATGGGAACACTGAGGTAGCTGATGAGAAAAAGAAAAATGATTAATTGCCTAGAATGGGCATATTTAGGAAGCATGATATTTGTGCTACAACTTCAGGACTGACACCTTGCAAAGCTGGAAAAAGAGCAAATAAATTATAAAGCAGAATTAGACTGACCCTAATCATTACAACTGAATGCATCTTTAGTATTACTGCACTGGGATATAAGAAAAAAGACAGACATGAAAAAATTGGATTCTGGAATTAAACTTTTTAATTGGTTGTGGTACCAAGATTTTGTGTTTGCAAACATATAATCTACTACTCAACAAAGTTTACGGTTTAACATATAATTAATATAACTTTAGCATTAAAAAAAAAAAAAAAAAGAGAAAGTATTTTCTCCTCTAAAGCAAACGGAGAGAAGTAGAGAGTAGGTTCTTTCCTCAGGCATTACTGAGTAGCAACTAGACAGTAAATCTACACAGTATTGTTTTTTTCTATTCATGACAATTGGGTTTTAGGCTAAGCCAAACTTTCTGAAAATTACCTTGTAAGAGCAGGGGTAGCCATGCCAGCTTGCACTCCAATAGCCATGGGAATACCTCCACAACGGATATTTCCCAGCTCTTCTGCCACTGCAATATTATAGGAGAAGTCCAAACCCATGCCGCCATATTCTGAGGAAAAAACAAATCTATGATTCTCATATTCTAGACTGGCATAAGCAACAAGAAAAACAACAAAAAAAGATGTTGCTACTGCAAGGACTTGCCAACTGCAATTTAACTGATAATTTTTAAGTATTTGACAATTACCAGCTTCCCTTTCACAAAAGCAATACCACATTATCCTCTACAATATTGAGAAATGAAATGAGAATGACACCTGCTCTAATTATCTATGTGCACATCAGGTCACCTCTGAGTATCCTAAGTCTCATTACTTTTACTGGAAACAGCAGGAAGAAGTGACATGCTGTTGTAAATGATACCAGAAGGCAAAATTATTCTTTCCAACAGCAAGGTCATATGAACAAATCACACCACAAGGTAATAAGTGCTTTTATTTCCCCACGATAACACCTGACACCCGCTCTCATCACACAATGCAATCATCCTTCTCAGACACAGCAGTCAAGTCAGCACAGAGCACGACCACACGCAGTTCATGTTTCTATTCTAAATTACTGCTGTAGCTCAAAATTCATGTTAGACATAACTGCAGTACTGAATGCATTTATTCCACACCCTGCACCCTGTGCAGTGATTAAAGCACTCTTTGTTCACAGGGAGCTGACAACCCGGGGTGCCAGCACAGCCCATTGCTGCCCCTCTCCCCCCAACATTCCAATCTGCAAATTCAATTAAAAAAGAAATTATTCTTCACCTCATTCCCATGCCCAGTGCTGATAAACCCACTACATAGTGAAACACAGAAAAAGGCTACATTGCTATGATGGATGAGGTAATTTTTAGCTGTATTAAATAGCTTATAGTCCAAAAGAAATATGGTGAGAAAGTGAAGGTTAAGGTTACTACTTGACGTCATTAGTTGACTGAGCAGCTTTGATTAGATAATGCTGCCTCTTTTTTTTTTCTTTTAGCTCCTTTGAAGACCAGCTAAGAAAATTTCAAATAAAAAGATACAAACCCTCACCCCTCACACACACAATAAGGGGCAGATGACCCTTGTCTGTTTTCACTTGCTGACCTCAAACACTGAGTACACTCTTCACTGACCGGCTCTGAAGTTTTCAAAAAACACCATTAAATAAAGGTCAAAACACCACAGTGCATATAAACATGGGGCTTTGCATGCTATCATCTGTTTCCTAAACCCACAAAAACTATCTTTGTGCATCCTTTCTTTGCTGAAAGGAAAAACACAATCGGAAAGGCTAAGCAAAAAGTTCAGTTTCCAAAAAACATTTCTCCTTAAGTCATACTGAATATTCTAGACTGTCAGAATTAAAAAACCACTAGTTTTACAAACTTTTGCTTGAAAAGAATGTTTCTTAAAAATACACACAAAATTAAAGTTCCTACTGGGAGCTTAAGCAGTATAATGAAACATCAGCAATAAGGAAATGTGTTTAACATAACAGATAATCTAATTTTCTTGCCTTTACACAGCCCCCATCAATAAATAAATGCTCTGAGGAGCAGTAAGGAATCTATGTGCACGTAAAGGTAACACTATTTAAAGATATCTGGCATGAGAGAGATTTTGCTAATTTCATATGGATCTATAGCAGAGTTATAATAGGCAGCCTCAGTTTTGGCACCTCACAAACTCTTTTAGTTAGATTTTTTTTAATTTTAAATCAATTATTTTATTTCCAAACTACTGTTATTACAGATTTTATCTTTAGTTTTGTCTACCAAGCAGTTATATTCCCGCCTTTCACTTAAGTTTCACAGATCAAAACCTGAGTTTCTTGGTTTATCCAAAGTAACTTCCCAGGAGGAATGTTATGCACAAAACTGACTCAAAGAAGGGCTACTTTATCCAAGTATACAGCTTAGAGACATTCTTTGTCCATACCACAATCCATTGTATATTACCACATAACAGACTCTTCTTGCACTCAGTTACTAAGCCGTACACTTTAAAAATAAAAATAAAATACTGCAAAAGGCCAACTTTTAAAGGGATAACAATGAAAGAATTTCTGACCAAAGGGAGTAAAGGAGCAGAACGAAGCTTTGGGAGCTGGAGATGGAGAAAGAAGTCCTGCTGGGCAAAAAGATGATAAAATCCCAAAGTTTTATAATCTAGGGATAGATAATGCAAGAGACAACCACAGATGCAGGCAGGAAGGGCAGAAGGAAATTGTAAAACCATTAATCAGACCACACCTAAGCTTTCATCAGTTCTGTTCCAGGAGCCAAGAAGCTAAAGTTTCATGGAGAAATGTGAGTGATTTGAAGGACAATGACAGGGAATGTATTTTTGAGCCCTGAATACTTGATCAAGGTGGAGATTGATTTGTCAGTGCGGTCTGTGCCATTATATCCCTGGTAATTCAGGTAACTTAGGTGGTGGCTAAACACAGTTGTGTCCCACCTCTTTGGAGAACTGGCCCTCCAAAGAGCCAGGCTGCCAGTGGTGTCGCACACAGCATTAGCAGGCAGTGCTGGCTACAAGCACCAAAGAAATTTCCTTTTTGCCTCAGCTCCTAGTGGCAGCCTGGTGCTTGCAGACCCCCTGCCAGCACTCCAGACAGCGATTTTGGGGCTGGTCCAAGCACATTTCCCTGCATGTCATGGGACTCAGCTCTTAATCTGAGACAAAATCACCAACGACTCTTATTTTCATCTGCCTCAGTGATGATGGTAAAAGTTTTATAGAATTAATGTTTAATTTTTATTTGGAACAGAACTTGGGAATAACTCTTCTTGGAAAGGGGAAGAACTTTTTGGAATAACTCTTATTTGCAAAAAAGGCAATATGCTGGTTTGTATTGTAGGTTTGCATTCACCAGTCTCATCAACAAACATCACTTCCTGGAAGTATCTGTACTACGATGTAATGCTAAGAGGTCAATTAAATTTTAATTCAGAAGAGCAAACACCATGCCTAACATAGGAGTGAAAATTTTGGTGAAATTTTTGGTGAAAAATCCATAGTGAAAGAAACCAAATAAATTCCAGATTTGATTGCTTTACAAAACATACAAACAAACACACACACAAAATAAACAGCAAAAAACCCACACCAAAAAAACTTCACATCAAGAATAACAAACTATATTTAAATATTCACATGTAAAACATTTCTGGGGTAAATATTTCATTTTACTTTAAAATGAGATGAGGGACCTTTAGAGAATTGTTTGGATACATTACCAATTTTAATTTGCAAGAAAATTAAAAGAACAAAGCACAAAGTAGATTAAACTAGGCAGAGAGTCTAATGCACTATTGCTTTTATAGTTGAAAACAGGTAGAAAGAGCTCAGCTATATTCAAATTGTTACAGTTTTGATAATAATAGCACAACTTCCAGCTGTTAAATGGCCTAATACATTATCTTATCCCTTGCTGGATTTCAGGTTCTTTTACAAAGCAATTAAAATATAAGGCCCAAAGCAGAGAGCACAGAAACATACAAATAAATAAAGATTCTGCACTACAGCCCATGGGCAGGACCCAAGCTGCAGGAAGGAAAAAGTGTGAGGAGGAAGGAAAAGCAGAGAGGACGTGCTGTGGACTGACCACAACCTCCCATCCCCATCCTGCTGTGCTGCTTGGGCTGGGGAGTGAGGTAGATGAGTCAGGAATGAAGAATGGAAGATGAATCTGGGAGGAAGGGGGACAGGATGTTGGAACATCTTGTTTTAATTTGCCTTTGCTTCTCACTACACAAATCTACTTTAACTGGCAGGAAATTAAAATAATTTTCCCCCAGCCAAGTCTGCTTTTTACTGTGATGGTAACTGGTGGCCAGTCTCCCTGACCTTCCTCAACAGCCAGGCCTTGGCATTGTATTTTCTGCCCTGTCCTGTTGAAGAGGGGGAGTGAGTTAGTGGTTGGCCAAGACGAACCCACCACACCATGGTCACTGTATTAACCTATTCCTTTAAATTGGCTCTCTGCTTTTCTACTAATCACCACCATCACATTACTTGAACACTCCCAACCCACAAAAACTCCTTATTTTATACAGACCAGCAAATTTTTACATCATATTTGTAGATCCTGGCAGTAGAGTAGGAATCCAAAAGAACACAGTGAATCTTAAAAAACATTGGTTTTAAAAGATGCAAGTATACATTCTACTAAATCTGACAATTTAGGGTATCAGGAGTTTTACACATGAATTTAGCGCAGACGGCACAGACGACGCCCAAAACTACAAATAAAAGAGCAAGACATGATGTCCAGTTGCAACATGTTAAAACAGAAGCACTGCTGAGAAGACCAGTTGGAAAAGCAAAGGAAAGTCTATGAAAAAGAAGCCATAAAGGCAAACAAGAAGCTGAAGACTTTCATATAATCATTTCACTTTTGTGAAGACCAGAGCATTTCTTGCCACTTGTTCAAGATCCCTGTTCAAATATGACTCTGTTCCATGATGAGACAGGTTTGAAGTCTCTAGTCAAAAATCTGTAAGAGTTTACAAGTGTCTCTATTTGGAATTTGCTTCTGAACCCCATCTAGTAGTTGTTAGTGAAAATGACAATATCTGTGGTGAAAAGGGTCTGTAAGTGAATTGAAGCAAGGTGAAACAAGTGGTCCTCAGAGTGTTTTAAGAATGTAAGTGAGCCTGGATAAAGGAACGGTGATAACACAATGCAGGATGTATCCAGAACTCCATTTTCAATGCTTATACTTATATAATTTATCTTGTTTGTTTATGTACTTTCCAAAGTTTCAATGAAGTGTATCTACACCAAAGAAAATCACTCAGTATTATTCCTACTATGGGCATTTACCTCAGTGCAAGAAAAAAAATCAAATATGTGCTTTCATATTTGTCACAAACAAATAAAACATGAATCCAATCCCAGTTTGAAGATAGGTCTGAGAGACTCCTATATTTGACACTAGGATGACAAAGCTAATTGCCAGTTTTCATCACAGCCTACAATTTTAAATCAACAGAAGCAAAATTTAATTGTTTAAACCTTATTCATCTCTCATAAATATGATTCAAGAATTTCAGGTCCAGAGAAGTACAAAGAGCCTTGAATCTACGTAACTGTCATTAGGTAGGACAGTACAGAAGTCCATATCATAATTCCTTTCCTCTGCTTTATATTGAAGGAATTGAAAGAATTACCAAGGGTGTACTCTCTGTCTTGTGCAATTTCCCATAAACCCATTCTGAAAAGTTGAGACTGATGAAGTTCAGAAAACACCTCCTGCCTTCTTGGTTATTTGCTTCTGGCTCGGTGTAGAGTAAAAGACCTCTCATTAAGAGTCACAGAAAAGCTGTGAGTCCACTTTAGTCTTGTTGAGATTAAGACATAAGTACTTTTGGGCTATTTTTTCCCCCCAGACCAACTCACAAAAAAATCAAAACTAAATAACAAACTAAAAAAACCAACAAAGAAAAAACCTCCAGACACAAATAAACCATTGTAACAGATGCAAAGTTCTTTTTAACAGATTACCTTAGTAAGAGAGACCAAACTCCCCCAGTTTGAATGAAATTTTGTCCCAAACCAGGAAAAATTATAGTGCTTCATGATTTTGTTTGGTTGATCCTAGAAAGATTGCAGTCACCTTCAGTACTTGCTCTCTCACAGATACTACTTAATCCAAAAATTTCAAGACAGGTAAGGACTTACTCTGCTAACCAAACCTTTTGTATCACTCATGATCTAGTAGCCCATGGAAAAGGAAAAATATGGATTGGCTTCTCATTACTTCTCAAGCACTTATGGTTAGCAGCGCAAGTACAATCCCAAGAGCAATTAACAACACAAAATGTGTGTTCCTGCAAAACTCCTTCTGTATTATTCTGCCCTGTATTCTGTATTCTGTTCCTTCTTGCCACAGATGTCATCACAGCTGCCACCACAGAAACTAAATTTACTAAGACAAATAAGGTGATTGGGTCTGTATAGGACTGTTTTAGATTAAGGCAGATCTACACTATACAATAAAGGAGAAACTTCTCACACAATGTAAACTCTCCTATAAACACCAGCACAAAATACCACAGAGGAACTTGGCAGTGCCTGCCACTGAGCAGATAAATGCACCACACAGACCTGGCCACAGCTAGGGACAGCATAGACACATTTAAAAAGGGCTCAAAGCTGTATAGGACACTTTAAAAAGCCAGAGCAGTATATTCTAAATCACCAAGTTGCCAACACCTGCACTTGCTACCCTCTGATTTCTAAAACATCCCTCAAAAATTTGTAGAGTTTTCTTCCTTTTCTAAGTGGTTATGCAGAATCACCCAGTGACACTGAGTTAGAAATCACATTTGCATGAAACTTTGAACTCAGAAGGTTATCAGAGCTCTTAAAAACAATATCACACAAACCCCCAAAATTGTGTACAAACAATGTTATGGGGAAGGAAAAGCTAAGCTGCACAGTACAATAGAATAAAATGTACACATGGCAACATAAGAAACACTAACAATGTAAAAGATGCAGTAGCCAAAAAAGAAAAGACGAAAAAGAAGATCCAAAGTGCACACAGCCCCAGGTACCAGCTATTGCATCAGCTCCAAGCCAGAGAAAAACTTTAAGCAATCCCTGGTCACAGACTCCTCAGTTGTCTTCTGCCTGGAGTTTTAAATGGAGCTTATTTCCCCCCCACTCAGCTCTGATCCAACATCTGTTCCAAAGAATTGGAATTTAATCAAAATAGCTTACAGCTTTTTCTTTAAGGTTAAAGAGCACAGATCTCAATTATTGTACATTTGAAAATGTCAGTCAAACGAAATGCCACAGCATAAAGAAAATGAAATAAACACCAAACACACAGAAAAATGAAATCAAGAAGTATAAAGGCTGAATATCACCCTTCCTGAGCTTCAGTGGAAAAGCCATGTTACTTCTCATCGGGATTCTCTTTGGGCAAGTTCATAAATAAATCATAGAATGAAATTCAAGGATATCACCTTTGCAACCTGCCTGCTGCTAGAGATCAGTCAACCAGCAACAGCTGCCAGCCTCCTTATGTACATCGAGCCCACACATTGCTACCAGCAGGCTACCAGCCTGCTCTAAGCTCTGGTTGCGGATGCTCAAGTAAATTCTCTAAGTCAGGCGTATCCAGCAGTGAATGCTTGTTCTCTCCAGCTTAAAGGTGGCCACCCTTTTCATGATCAGGCCACCACTGTATCAAATCCTTCAACAACATGTGTGTCCACTGCAGTCCTCCTGACACAACCATAAGTCAGCCCTCAGAGGCACTAAAATCTGTCATCAGCATCTGTCAGCCCCATGTAAAATGCGCTCTTCCTCCCAAGAAAATGTCTGAACAGCTGCCCAGCTGTCTTATATGTATTTGTTCACATTGAATAGGTAATAATTAGTCCCACACTTGTACAAGGATGAAGCAGGTATGTCACCTTTATGTGGTGCTGGTGCTTCTATTCAGGACTCATCCTCTCACATGAACTGCCACAAATTACAAAAAGTTTATGTTACTCTGCATCATGGCAAATTTTCTTCCAGTAGGATCTTAAGTGTGAATGCACAAATAGATATTATAAGGAATACACAGTAATGCACAGACATTCAACCATCCATAGGTCAACAGGGAAAGAAAATGGGAATTGACTTATCAATGGGTAACCAATAGAGATATCCCAAAGAACATACCCCAGTTTAAGCACAACAGAGAGAAGAGATGAGTAACAGGACTGAATACAAGTATGTACATTTGTAAAGAGTTTTTAAAAGCTGGATGAAAAGGAGTCACTGTACTCGGTTTTGTAGCACTCCATGAGCAAAAAGCAGATTTACTGCTTTCATTTCTTTCAGGCATCCAATTACTTTCATTTCTTTAAGGCAGCAGGAGATACAGTCAATAATAAAAACATCATTCTGTTTCTTCTGAGTTCCAAATAAATAAATAATTAAACTGAGAAGCAATACTAAGTGATTTAAGGATTACAGATTTATTACATTTGCTACTTATGAAAATTTCTATGCTAAGGTTTAATACAAAGGCTAAATATTTATCAGCTGAAAGCTGTGTTTAATTTTCTTCCCTACAAGATCTTCTATTCCAGTCCAAGATAATAAATAGCTTGTTGGAAATCCACATTTGTCTGACATGAAAACTTTAGACACTTAATATGGCACACCCAAGGACATAAATTTTACTAGATCATACTTTCCAAAAATTGCTACAAATGGAATTATAAATTGAGAATTGAAATTTTGGGCATGGGGGAAGAAGCTTAAAAATGTTAATTTTCAATAACTTTCAAAAAATCAAAAAGAATTTCAGCATGTGTGCAGTGAATAATGAAATAAACTTCGGACACGCTCTGGAGCTAGCCTGGCCAGCACAGGGGTTTTAGTTCATAGCAGCAAACTTGGAACAGAAGTGCACTGCAGGAGGTTTCCACAGGAATTCCTGATCAGCAGAGACTTAAAGGAGTAAATGAATTTCCAGTGGCTGACTTCTTCAGCTCAAGTCCTTGAGCTGTTAGGTCAGACACTGAGAAAAAGGTAACATGCCATCCTAGAATGCCTGCCACATTGCAGGTCAGCATAGTCCCAGCACCACCACAACCAAGAGATTATTGAAGAGACATCCATCAAGTAATGCCGCAGCCAGAAGCACACCCTCTGCCATTAGGTAATTTCCTGGTTTATAAATTCTCTTCAGCTGGCAACACCTGCATCTGCATGCTGACACAGCCTTCAGTGTGTCAGGGCTGGGACCACCAGTTCCACAGTTCCTTGTCTCTGGCAGCCTCCAGCCACTCACTCTGTGGGACAGCCCATTCTGCTGCTGGAGCAGCTCCAGAGGTTTCAGTTCCCAAGTACAGCAGAAAGCAAAGGAGACCATCTTCTGTGTTTGTGATTGTTGAGAAACCTGACTGGTTTTGAAACTGCTTTCTGTTAGCAAAAGCAAAGCAATAAAGAGAATTTCTAGATCTGAGCAATGGATTATGGTGAGCTCTTCGAGACAAAACCCAAATTTGCAGTTTTCCAGGAAAGGCAATGGGTTTGATCTCAAACAAGGAACAAAAGTCAAATAAAAATGAAACAATCTGAGTATTTTTATAACATTAAATTGTATGTTTCTGTCAGGTGACCTTTTAGCATTAAAAAGATACACAAAGGAAAGATCACAATAAAAACCACTTCTGGGGTAAAAATGAAAGTGTTTTTGCAATGTCAGAACGATGCCTTTCCTTTCATTTTCTCCAATGAAGTCAACATTTCAGTAAAACTGATACATTTCAATGCTTTCTCTATTCTTGATAATTTTAATGGAGAAAAAATTTCATTGACAACTTTTATTTGGTTTAAGGAATGCGGATAAATGTTTTAAACAGTATTCTAGAGCTGCAAATACCTGGCTCATTTCTCATTTTTTCCTATGATTCTGTGTGCATCCTTGTCCTTAAGATTTGTCAGCCAGACCATATCATGAAACAGATTATTTCTCTCTGTTTGTAGAAGAGCTGACACAACAGGATTCTGATCTGAACTGCTATCTCCAGTGTGAAATATGCTACTCTACTATTTTTATTTATGCTGACATTGGAGGGTGTGCTTTGTATGTGCTACTGGCCAAAAACAAAAGGATTTTCAGTATAGTGCAAGCATACCACAAATAAAATTCCCCATTCAAGATTATTTTCTTCAAAAGAACCTTCTACTCAGAGTGCTATGTTATTTCTGTAAGCATTTCATCACACAATGTTGTCTCCTCCAAGAAATTATTATTGATCAGAATCATCTTTTTATTTTTATAGATTTGGTTCTGAAATCAGTAACAAATCAGCTCTCAAACCAATGAAAAGCAGGTTGTTCCACGGGGGAATAACAGCACCCTGCTGCAGACCAGATAAAATTATAATACAGTTTGCAATTAAAATCACATCAAACTGCCTATTACACAATTACCAGTGTGACACACTGGGGTCCATAGCATACCTAGAGATTAATCTAGGGCAAAAGGGAACAATGGCATGGCTAAAGGTATCTGTAGAAGACTGAGATGAGTTCAGAAAAACAACAAAACCTCCTCCCCAGAATATCCCTGTAACCTGCCTTGATTCCCAATCCTACCTGAATTATAATTAATGATCCTAAGAATTCATGCACCTAGTAGTTAAGTACCCTTTTACTATACAGTTTAGCTGTAATTTTTTACAACAGAAATAGAATATAGATTCAGCCATAGCAAATTAAAATTTACAGTAAGGATGCATTTGCACCACTTGCTATTTAAACACTTAACACTAAAGTCAGACCTCTTCCAGTTGTGAATATTTACAGACCATTCAGGAACCCAAGAAAGGTTCACTACTCATCTCAGTAATTTACTTTTTTATAAGTAGCAATACAACAAATTTTACTTCAAATTCTTGCTCTCAAAATATCACTCTAGATTTACATAGCAATAAATGTGTATTTCGTATTCAACATACTGAATATGTGGTCACATAGTAAATTTGTAAAGGAATTAAATTTCATTGCTTTCTCCAAGAAATTCTGAAAGGTAAATTACACTAAATGTAATACAATGTATGTATTGTATTATATATATATATTATATGTCCCTGAAACTGAATTTAAAATATTTATATTTTAAAATAAAAGAAACAAAACAATTTTTATTGAGGGAAAAAACTCCACCTTCTTCATAGAAATTCAGAAATTATTCCAGGAGATATTTAAAAAATAATCTTAGAAGTATTGGCTAATACCTGAATTATTATCTTCATGGCTCAATAATCTAGCCAATAACACACCTTCCTTTTTCAAATTAAAACAAACAAACAAACAAACAGCAACAAACCAGGGAGGCTGGAGTCCCCTTCACCTTCCACTCCCAAGGACACAGACTTTCCAGAGTCATCATGCTTTTCCTATCTCTCCCACACATCTACATGTAGACAAAAAGTGGGGATGATGGGGGAGGGAAAAGTAGCCTTTTCATGAAGGAAAAAGCTTCTGTCAAAACTACATATTACTACTAATTTTTTTAACTGGTCTTGTATGAAGGACTTTCCATTAGATCCATCTAATTGCAAAGAATTTTTAAAGCACTTGCAACCATCCATCAGACACCTGCTGTTTATACAGTGTTATGTGTACTGTTTCTAAATAAGTAACTGAAACATCTGAAATAAAAAATAAAATACCATTCAATTTATTGGCAAGTAGTGTAAGAATCTCCAGAAACAAAACACACAATTAGAAAACTATTTTAATATATTAAGGCTCCTTGTCATGTTTTTGAGTTACATAACTTTCCATCTCATAAGAGGGACTATTTTAGTAGGACACTCAATAGTCACAAACTATTTGCCTAATTTTCACATGCATCCATCTATCACTGCAGGCTTCTGTGGCCATGAGACCCCAGTGGGCAGCACAGGCCTGTAAGAAAGGGAACTGAAGAGGATTTTATTACCATGGGCACCTTTTATCACAGTTAGCCATCTCACCGTGCAGCCACTGTAAGTAAGATTGCTGATGAATCCTTTACTTCATGTGGTCTCCTGGACACTTCTGTTCAGAGAGAGAAATATTTTCCATCACCTCCTTGTTACTCTTAACATCTCTGAAGAGCTTGCTGATAAGGTTTTCAGTATTTCAGAGGCACCCTAAAGAGGTGCTGGGCTAAATGAGTTTCCTCATTTATGGGCAGCACACGACAAGGGAGGCGGCTGAGGCTGCAGGGATCATCCTGATGACACACAAAGAGCCCATTACTGCTGGATCCTTGGAGCTCCCCTGCAGCTGAGACACTGTGGGCTTCCCATGCTGCACAGCAGAAGCAGCAGATGTGCAGATGTCTGTATGGTTGGAATGGTTCTGGCTTAAAATGCATTTCCAGCACACATCTTGTATCTCACAGTCATGCAAAAATACAGCACAGTCAACATCTCTAAGTATCCCTAGTCTGGCGGAGACACCAAGACCACACTGACTCAGACTGTCTTTATAAACTGCCCAAGAGCCAGGGCAGCTGTTCAAGGGTGCAAAGCAACTTTTTCATCAGCATGATCAAAGTGCAGAGCGAGATGCTGAAGAAACAAAGTGATATATAAGCATCTGTAATGTGACCCATTCTGAAGCTTCTGCTATGTCTCGCACAAAATTATAATAAATGTATTACCATTTATAAGCTTAATGATCCTGAGCATACTGCACATCTTTTCAGTGCTGCATTATTATAATCCTTTTCCTCCTTAAGAACTATTTGCTAACTCATTATGATTAATCCAGTGCATAGCATCTCTCAGCATCAGGTAGTCCCAAACAGAGTGATTCTGGCAACAGCAAATTAATGGTGAGCAAAGCAGCAGTGACTGTGCCTCTTTTTATCCAACTGCATCATTCTACAGAACATAAAGAATGAGAAAGTCCACACCAAAGACATCGATTTATGCTAAACTCTCACCCTATGTTTAAAATAGTTAAGGACAAATACATTGTTCATTGAATACTGAAGATAAAAAATTAACAACAAGCTTTAAGACCATGCTACACATCGTTGAAACAATGAAAACTTACATGAACAATTCATCACTTGTAAAGCTGGAATTCTCTTTCCATTAAAACAAACAACAAACCAACCAAACAACAACAACAACAACAACAACAACAAAAAAGGGAGGGGGAAGTCAGATAAGCTTTTCTGTCTGGAAGAGATCACAGCATCTTCTAGGCTACAGCCTCATCACTTCAAGTCAAGTGACATAAAAAAAGTAAATGAATTAATGCATATCTTCCATCTCAAAAATCTCCAATGCAGAAGCAAAGAAAAAAAAAAAGAGCTTATTTGTTTTACTCATTTATGCAAACATGGTCTAACTGTAATGGCTGAGATTCTGTTTTTCTTACACCACCAAGTGTCAATAAAGAATTGTTTCTTGTTTGAAATCTCTCTCAAACCGTGGTTAATCCTGTTTTCTAAATTTTGGAGTAGCAATGATAAAGTATGAACTGAGAGCAATTAACTAAAGCAAGACATGAAAAATGCAGCAAATACAAGTTCACCTAAATAGCATGCTAAAAGACAGACCTTAGCAATTACATTTTCAAACCAAAGCATGTCACTATTCTCTGCATTTTAAGGAGGTTTACATGAAAGACTGGATACATATTCCTGTTTCATAGATTTTTCTTACATGTTAAAAGCATTGCCATGGAAAGAAACAGAAAATCCCACAAAAGAAACCCCAGCCTTTTACCATCTTAGGGAAATTGCTGTTTGGAAGCTTTGCTGCTGCAGACTGTGGTCACCCACAATAATGTTTTACCACTGGAAAATGTCTTCCACTTGCAATTTAATTGCAATTCACTCTGTGAGATTTGGCTTGCTTCTGACTTTGTGCTGGAGTGGTTAGTGCTGTTGGAGTTCTGTTTAATCTTGCCCTGCAGTTGAAAAAATGTGTGCAGCCTGTCAGCTTCACAGAAAACTTTAGGCTAAAACTTTAAGCAAAAGAGAAGAACTAGCAAGTTTTACTGTGTTGGAACCAAGAGATATAAGAAACTGGTTACTCTTATTTGAAGATGAATATGCTTGAGGAATCAAACAACAAACCTTGATGTGATTTTTTGTTTGTTTTTCATCTCTCAGTGTATCCTTCCATGCCAGCTTTCCAGGGCTAAGATGTGTCTTCAGACAAATCCCAGTCTCTGGTTTGTGTTTTCCATTCTAACGTGGGGTGAAAGTGCTCCCTAATTTCTTCCTCAATGAAAAGTCCTGTTTCTCAGTCCTGTTTCTTATGCTAATGAAGATTTATCTTCTTTATCCCACATTCGGGATATTTTTGGAATATCTTAGCAAGATGAATGGGCATTATTGATCTGATTGTTTTGTTGATTACAAACACAGAAAAGATACAAGAATCCAAACCAAATTCATACAGATTTTACAGCAGGATCAGAAGACCTCTTTGTTTAGCCTGCCAGCAACAGAGAATGTACTGCAACAAGGTTATATAAAAACTAATCATATTGGAATTTAATTATTCCAAATGTTTCCCTGTTGACTCATTTTTTTTTAATCTGACCTCTAGCTAAGTTTCTCAACTGCTTTCAACAACAGCCACAGTGCTGTGCTCTGCCAGCTACTAAGCAAAAAGCCCTCACCTCCCCACAGTGCCTTGCTGCCTCCCCATGTCTTGATGGTCAGATTTCACTTAAAGATACAAGGCACTACCTGCTATCTGGTCTTTCCTGCTAAGGAAGAGACAGGCCAAACAGTTTTATTTCTTATCTTTCATTTACCCATTCATCTACCTTCATTTTCTTATCTCCTTGCATAAGCACAGAAGCATTTTATATGTCTTCAAAATAAATGGCCAGTGAGGCAATAAAGCCCTGTGCTATGAAATTTCTTTTAAAATACATTGCTACTTACTGAAAAGATGAAATTTTTTCCCCTTAATGACGACAGCGGGATTTAAAAAAATAGTAAAAGACATGGAGGAGGATGGTGTGGAAGGACAAAGTAATTTAGAAATAGTGCATTGCCTGTTATTTACTATTGTGATGTTTCGGTCTCTATGACAAAGTAGATGCTGCAAGATAACTAACACAAGTATAAAAAGTAAGTCTCTTGATACACAAGTTATGGGATTTTATCACAGTCTCAAAGAAGCCAAAGGAAAAAAAAAATAAACCCTGAAGCTGAGAGTAGTATAATTAATTAACAAGGAACACAATGGAGGAAAAATTTCAGGGAAGTGCATGGAAAGGAAGGGAGACATCTGGGGAGAGTGATGCTCACCATTGCAAGAAACAAGGCAGAAGGAAGTTTAACAATAAAAATATTTTGTTTTTAAACCTAATTCAATGAAGCAAGGGGCAGAAGGGAATGTGAATCCTCACAACCAACTAGGTATGTGCTTTAACTGGAGATTCCTCCTGGAAAAAGCAAACAGTAAGAAAAAGCTTCTTTGGAGGCAGGGAGAGACTGGAGAAACAACCCAGCTCCACTCAGAGGAACTCAGCTTAACAGACCAAGGTTTTTTATTGCCACCCCATAATCTTGTCCGGTATAAGAATGGCCTCCATGGAAATGGGCATGTACAGGACAAACCTAACAACTGGATGAGGGCTCACAGCTCTACAAAGACTGCAACCCCAAACAGGTAAAGGTAAAGGTTTGGGACTTTTACCAGCTGGGACCCTCATTTTCCTTATCCCATGGTGAGGACTGGTTTGAAGATAACAGACTGCCCCTAGGTGTGAACCACTGCCCCATCTGCAAGCAGAAATCAGCAGGAGAAGGGTTTCTGACTCCTGGACTAGCCACAGCCGTCACACCGTGGTGCTGCCAGCAGCTCTGCTGGTATTCCAGCCTAAGCATAATTTGACTCTGGCTGTTTGTTTCCCCATCCCCAATCACAACTGCCTGAAGCAACAGAAGAGTTACGAAATAACCAGTACTAAAAAGTGGCAGCTTGTTTTAAATTATACCACAGTGTACTTCACTGGTTATGCTACCTCCCTGCACAACACAGTGGGTCCCCACTTTTAACTATTAAAAGGATACTTTTAAAAATAAATTTGTAAAATTTACACCAGCTCTTTAAGAACCTTTGTGGCACAAAAGTATGCTTCCACTTTAAAGCTCCCTTTTTTTCTAATTTTAATGGCCAGTCTACACACTCTTTAAAAGTGTCACCAATCCCAACAGGACTGTCTGAATAATATAAAACCAAACTAGATGAGTATGAAAAACCTTCTGTCCCATACCCAAACTCTATGTAGAAGTTTCATATTTGTCTGTTTAATACTCTCTCTGGGTCTTTTACATGACAGAACAACAAAAGACATGAATAAAATAATACCAATTTTGCTCCCCAAAATTAGCTTTAGAAGTCTTTCCATGGCGTACACTCTCTAACTTCAATGTGACTTAACAAGCTGTCTAGAGGGAGCAGCATGAAAACTGAAGACTGATGGTTTCCTTACTTATCTTTTTCTGTTTACAGTTGAGATTATTTTCTCATTAGCATGATAAATGACTTAGCATTTTTCACTACTTTCAATGATGATATAAGCCAGGTTTATTTTACAAAGACACAGAGCAAAAGGTTTTTATAAAATAAATATATATATGTGATTGAAATGTGTATAGCAAATAATTTGCAGTCAGAAATGGTCTTTTTGCCTGTTTGCTAATAGACAACAAACTTATAAATGTGCTTGAAATTGTTTAATAAACACTTTTTCTGAACAAATGTACGGAGATTCTTAAGACAAGCTGACTATTAGCAATACCAACCAGATTTTTTTCCATTATTCATACTCTTGCACTGTTCACTGAAAAGAGACTTATTTATATTTGTCTTATCTATAAAGATGCTCTTAATGATGATTAAAGACTTGAGGACATGAGAAAGAAAGCCAAGAACCTCTACAGAAGGTGCCAGAAGACTGAGTCCCAGCTGCATATCTTCTCCATCAATACAACTGCCTTGTCTTAACCAGTGAGGTTCCCAACTTCTGGTGAAAAGTGATAATCTCAGCATTTTGTTTGCTGGCAGCTTTTCAGTCTATAGTTCTCATTTTCTTCCACTGTCCTAAACAGGTCCTCATTTCCTTGTTTATGTCAAACACTTACATTGTAATCACATGACTCTAATCACTCCATAGCTCAACCAGAGACCTCTTAAATTGTTCCTACAGATCAATCCTTTGAGCTTTCTTAATTTCTTCCTCGACCTCATTAGTTTGCCAAAAACTTTCAGGCCAAGACATGCCCAGCTAATAGCTTCCATTCCAAATCTGTCCTCAGTCTTAGTAAAATATGCTATTAATTTAGTTTTTGTCTTAAGAGTTGTAGATGAAAATTCCCTGAAACACAGAAAAAATTAATTTCCTCTTTTTTGAGCTTTCACTGGTAATTACAGTAATGACCTCTGCAACACAAGTGGTAAACAGATGCAGAAAGAAAAGAAGCCTTGCAGCAAAGAGAAAGAAGAAAACAAATATTTAAAATAAAGAATGGGATCAAATTCTGCTCAAACATAAAGGATAACTGCAAAACTCTTACAGCAGAACATGATTCAGTGCTACTTACTGAACTTAGGTCTTTCACTGGCAGAAGCAGTCCAGCATCACAGCAAAGTTATCCCAACAGTCAAACAAGAAGACCTCTCAAAAATGTCTTTCTGGCTGATTAACAGGTGGGTAAAAAAATAAATCAAGATCATAGACCAAATTAAACTAGATTAAAATACATTACTTGTCTCTAGCAGCATATAAAATGGTAATTTTTCAGTATTTTGTATTTGGGAAAAACAAGAGAATCATAGGAAACTAAGGTGAGTTAAAAAATTAAAAATGGATCTAAGTTTATTTCTTTTTTTATTATTGCCACTAGACATGGCATGTGCCAGGAAAAGGGTTCTGTTGTTTCTACAGTTTTCAACAAATTAACCACAGCTTTCCTAGCCAATAATGTATACTGCATTAACTTCAGATAACAGACTAAAAGACATCTTACTTAAGAATATTCTTAATTGGGATTTAGAGCAACCAAGTGCATGGAGATCCAATTTTACCCCAAGTAAGTCATCTTACTGTCATCCAGATATGAAGGGTGACAGAAACTGCAGTCACCCTTACTACTACGGACTCAAGTCGTTCAGTCTGCAGCTCCTCATGAATATTCTCATGAAAATAAGATACACTTCATCTCCTATGTGTTTCAGGAGACAGCACTGCTTCTTTCATTTCCTCCTGACATGGGAGGTTGGGAGACAAGCATGAAAGCAAGCACAGTTTTGATGTCAGTGTGAAGAACAAACACTGAAAGTCCCAGTGCACGACTGTGATTTACAGCAGCTGAGGGTCTCTGAAAATGCAGGGCACCTGCAGCAACTCATTTGGAACACCTATTGTGTGGTAAACCCACATAAATAAATCTTGCTAAATATCAAGATTTAACAAGAAATAAAATAAACCCACAGAAATAAAGCAGTTACTGCTGTGCTGACTTTAATCAGGCAGAAGCGGGTTTCATGCTGCCATTTGAACAAATGATGGACACAAAAATCTAATTCCCACTTTGCTGCATGACCAGACCCCACAGCTGCACGGTGGTTTCTCAGACAGGCTGCCTGCTCTGCCATCCACACCTTTTGTTGCCTGGCAGGGTTGCAGGTCTGTGTGAAAACAACTAGCAAACAACAACTAGACAACAACCAACAACTAGACAACAACAACAACACCACAGCAATGCTTCCATGTCTGCAAGTCCACGGCTAACAAGTCACATCCAGCCACTCAGCAAGATGCAAGACTAAAGTCTCAGGTGAGAAACAAGGTACCAGCAGGAAAAATGGACAGTATTGCTTCGGAAAATGTAAAAAAAAAAAAAAAAAAAAAGCATAATTTTCTTTTTTATTCTTCTAAGAGTGAGATCAGAGCCTCTGTGTCTTTACTGAAGTAACAAAGAGACTCAGGTATATGCTCCTTATGACAACTTGAGACTGTTTAAGAAATGTTTATACAAAACCACAAGAGTTATGAAGCATGAGCAAGCTTCCTCACAAACTGGCAAGTTTACAAATTTCAGTAACACAATTCATGACACATTTATTGCAAGCTTAAAATAATGCCCATGTGCCCAGAAGCAGGAATGGAAAACTTAAGAGTTTGTAATGCTTCACTGAAATTTCACTTGCTGATTACCAAATGAGCATCTCCAACTAGCAGCATGTCTACTTCAGAACATTGAACCTCTGAGAAACAAGACCTCCTGTACAGACTCCCACATCTGTAAAGCCATTCAGGAAAGAGCCTCAGAAAAATACGATGTTCCACAAGCAATACAATTATTTCACCCTTTGAAATTATGGCAAAATAAAAATTGTTCATTAATTTAAAGACTAGAAAATGCACATGTCTGGATGATGCTCTTAGTCACATGGTTTAGTTTTAGATAGTCCTGAGAGGGGCAGGGAGCTGAACCCTATGGTACTTGTGGGTCCCTTCTGACTCGAGACCTTCTGTCGCTCTGTGATGTGTCACGACGTGCACACGCACACACAAACATGCATGTACCACGAGACACACACGTGGTACGCACATCTCTGCACCAGCAACATGCCTTGCCACTCTGACTCATGCTTCAGACAACATGACTGAACATCACTGCTTGGGGCTGACCTGGTTCTCCCTGCAGGACAAATGCTCAGAAGAACACTGAGGTTGTTACGCCACTCCCCTCCTCCCTCTTTCAAAGGACAAAAGGGGTACAGAGAAAGCTGGAGAGATTTGCCTAAGTCTGCTCAGCCACACCTGAGATTCAGCCTTGACATAAAACTGCACCCAGTGTCTTCACATGGACTGATCTCCTACCATTCCTACATCTGCAGGTTTGGGTAATTAATAGTCAGGGAATTGGTCTAATTAGTTTCAAATTAAATATTTTCAAAACTCACTGAGAATTAGTGAGTAAGCCATGCTAATTAAATATTGAAGGAATAAGTGAAAATAAGCATCAGGAGAGGTGCCTCTGTGCCCTACTCCCAATGCACAAAGGATTTAAAGACATTTACTAGAACTCATTATTTGGATCTGTGAGCTTCTGCTTGACCCCTGATTTTTCTTCAACATATTAAGGCTGTGTAAACCATGTATAAATGCAAGGCACAGCTTAGAAATTGGATTTATAAAGATTTTCTTAGAAAAACCAAACCAGTGAAGGCTTTGATAATAAATCCAAAAGAAGAAAAAAAATACACTCAGCAATAATAATGTACCATCTCAAAGCAACACAGAAACACTCTATTACCAGCATGCAAAATATATAGTAAAAAAGCACTCCTGCAAAAACAGTATAGTAATTTTTCTCACAGATACCTGAATATATGCAGCATTGCATTAGGCCATAAGTGTAGAGAGATGAAAAATTAATCAGGTGGGTAACCTGACACCAAACAGGGAAACAGTGAGGATAAATACCTCAGTGAAAGTGGAATACGGAATGGAATTTTTTTTCTATAAATATTTATGGCATCAGTGATGATCACTACTCTGCCAGGTGACCCAGCAAACAAAAAATAATTAGATTGTGGTATTTTTTGCCTTCATGTAGAGGGAAATCCTGTCCATGCTCTGCTCCCCCTGTTCTGTCTCAGGCTTTGTACCACCAGCTCCCCACTCCAGGCCCTCGGGCTGCAGCCAGGAGAAAGCCGGGGTGTATGAGGTAAGCAGCTCTAAATGCAGCCGCCCCAGCTGGGCCAAGGGAGCAGGCAGCTTCAGCTCACACCACATTTCTCTTCTTGGTGGCACACATTCTTGTCTCTCTCCTCTCGCCCATTAAGGACTTTCTCAGACACTCAGGAACTGGTTATCTTTGGGACCTCAAATTAATCTGGCTAAGCTTTGTAATATCCCAAAGTATTAAAGGAAACTGAGCTCTTAATAAAGAGTTTTTTTCAGAAACCGACCCACACCACATCACAGCTTCATAAAAACAGCTTTCAGTGTCCCCCCCTTGCTTCCAAAGACCACTGCTGCAGACCAGGTAGCATTGGTGTTATGTCATCACAGGTATCCCTCTGCCCAAACTTTAAAACCTGCTCTGTTCTGGACAAGAAAGGGGGCATGGTGACATCTGCCCATCCCCTGGCTGACATCCCCATGAGTGGCTCAGGGAGCTTCCCTTTATTACAGAGACTTTGCATTAGATGTCTCCTGCCCTTTAATCCAGGGTTTATTAAAGTCAGTGAGGATGCTGCCTTTAAAATCACTGCGAGCAGTACTTGCCACCTGTCTCATCATTCCCTTGCTGTGCATTGCAACAGTGCAGTCGTTCTGGGAGACAGGGCAGGTCTGCAGCAGAGACACACCCAGCACAGACTGGCTGATCTGGTTACATGGCTCCAGGTAGCTTGAAGGCTTCAGTAGAAACCAGCAAGGAAAGATGTTCTGAGGAGGCAAACAAAGAGGAAGCATATTTATCACATAATTTCCTTTCTCTCATTACAATCTCAGTTTTCGAAAAACTAAAATTGCAAATATGTCCCCAATTGTCATTGATGTTCAATAGAGCCAAAACCCAACAACTAGTACTCAGGCATTTTATTGCATAGATGTTATTTAAAGAAAGGTCATATTTGACCCATAGCAGCTAAAAAGACACAGGCAAGCAACAGCGATGCTATATTCAATTATCCAAGTCTCAGCCAGCAGCCCAAGTGTTGAAAACACTGTTGCATGAAGAAGATGCATGTTGATATATGGTTTTCACAGAAGATCAACTTAAAACCAATCTTGACTAGAATCCCTCCAGTTTTGTCCTTTGCAAATGACACACATCTCATACACCAAAAAGAAGAGCAATGTTTTGATTGTGCTTTTTATTAACCAGCTTCCCAAACATAGTGAGTTCAAAGCCTGTGTTGAATGTGGGTGTTTTCATCTGGCCCTGTGCTTTAGAATGACTTCATGTCATTGAGATATTTTTCACTCTAAATTATGCCCTGATTGGTTGCAGTCTGTTACTTATTAAAATTGCAGCTGATCATTTAAAATGTATTTGCGGCATTCCTCAGATTCTCCAGATTCAGCTGAAATAAAACCACACCTGCCAAGTGGTTTCACAGCATGATACCTGAACAGCTTGTGTTCTACTTTTCTAGAGTGTTCTAGAAAAGTATTTCTTTTTCTACTGTGTTCTTAAAACATTCACCTATTTTCTGAAATTTACCACTCTCACAACAAAAAAACCAAACAACCTTGACTCAAAAACGTCACAGACGAGAGTGGGAAGGGTGGTTGAAAGCTGAGCAGGGATGTTGGGAGATGCTGGAGGTAAACAATTCTTCACAAGTTTCATCTGTTGGGATCTTTCAAGTCTTGGACTACAGTAACTCCCTCAGGATTGTCCAAGAGCAAGCACAAACCATCTTGATAGAAATCTCCTGTCTCGCACATTCATCACAGCTACCTAAACTCCCAAATTTAGCGTTCATTTTCTGGCTGTGCTCCA
The DNA here is from genome assembly GCA_013399945.1 of Ploceus nigricollis. Lineage (NCBI taxonomy): Eukaryota > Metazoa > Chordata > Aves > Passeriformes > Ploceidae > Ploceus > Ploceus nigricollis. Next base: position 29,579 of record VXBC01009844.1, on the reverse strand, counting down.
GATTTCCCATATCTGCATTTCAGCTCCCAGCTGTGAAGTCTGGCTCTAGGTGGGCACCCACCATCGACCCAGCATCATGGACCTGGTTACATTGGTGGCCTCTAATAACCCTGTAAGTGTAGCTCTTGGAGCAGGTTGGTGGTTTGTTTGGTTTCAGGTTTTTTTGTTGTTGCTGTTGTTCTTTGGTTTTTTTTTTTTTGTGGCTTTTTTGGGTTTTTTTAATAAGTTGGCATAATTAGAGATAAAAAGGAAACATGTAAGGGCTTGTACCACTCCAAAGCCAGGGATAATTGCAAAACACAACTCTTACTTCATCATTGTCTATTTCACATTTTGCAACTTTAGCCACAGACAAATCGGTGGCCATGTTATGTTTTGATTTTTCCTCTTATTTGCTGCCTAATTTTCTTATTTCTTTTTAAACAATACATCAAATAAATGACAATCCTTCTCTTTGCAAGCTTTTGTTTACATTCGTATGCCTGTGAAATTAACTATGTAGAATCATAGAATGTTTTGGCTTGACCTTTAAATGTCAGATAGTTCAACCCCTCCTGTGCTGAGTATGGACTCCTTCAACTGGATCAGGCCTCTGTCTAACCTGACCTTGAATGTTCCACAGAAGGGACATCTACCACCTCTCTGAGCAATCTGTTCCAGAGCTTCAGCACCTTGATTATAAAAGATGTTTTCCTTAGATCTAATCTGAATCTACCCTCTTCTAATTTAAAACCATTACTCCCTGTACTATCACTACAGGCCTTGCCAAAGAGCTTGTCTCCACCTTTTTTATAAACTCCCTTAAGGTACTGAAAGACTGCAACAAGGTCTCTTTGGAGTATTCTCTTCTCCAGGCTGAACAACACCATCCCTCTCAGCCTTTCCTCATAGGAGAGGTGCTCTGTCCTTCTGATCATCTTTATGACCCTCCTCTGGACTTGCTCCAACAGGCTCAAATCTCTCCTGTGCTGAGGACCCCAGAGCTGGATGCAGCACTGCAGGTGGGGTCTCACAAGGGCAGAGGACAGGGGGACAATCTCCTCCCTTGACCTGCTGGCCACATTGCTTTCTATGCAGCCCAGGATACTTTTGGCTTTCTAGGCTATGAGTGCACATTTGCCAGGTCATGTCCAACTTTTCATCCACCAGTACCCACAACTGCAGCGCTGTTCTCTGCAAGGCTACTCTCATATTTACAGCTCGTGGGTATTTGGGACTCAGAGAAGAACTTGGGTATTGTTCCATTTCACCTTTTCTCACCAAGCTCTGTTATGACCAGAAATTAATGATTTCAATCCCTTTATTATTGTTCAGCAGAACTTATATTTATATTTCCTTTCCCACCAAACTTACTTAGTACACTTCAACAACTACCTTTAAGGATACTCCCTTACAAGAAACGAAAATGCAAAGCTTTGTGATTATTTTTTGAGTGTTTTCAGTTCAAACTTAGTATTAAATTAAAAGCTATTTCATAATGTTAAAAAGAATGTTCTGTACAATAACCTGCCTTCTGATGGTAATTTTGTATAATTAATGCCACCTTTCCATGCAACCTTTTGTGTTCTAAAGTTTATTCTGTACTCCCACATGGAAAATTAGATCATTCAGCATGTGGAGGCATTTACAGAATACAGCTCACAATTACCCATTGAATAAATAAAATAGTGAAATGAAGGGAAAATTATGTTAAAATATCAGGTATTTTTTTCCTTCAAGCACTACCAGTGTCTTCATTCAAATGACAGGAAAGGAGATGATGGTAGCCACTGTGAGAGACCCCCACCCTTCACATGTACTGCTTCATCTCTCATCAGGACATGGAAAGTCTCTGCTGGAGGTTTTTTCCACCTTTCATTACAGACAAGCTAATTACAGAGCTCGCAGGTTCAAGCCCCAGATCTCCCTGCCATGTCCACGTACCCCCTCTCTATTCAGCTTCTCCTGACTAAATCCATCAGTGGAAGACTGTGCACATCACAAACACAGATCTACCCAAATCCGGGCAAAATATTTTAAAACCATGCTGGACAGCCTATCCACAGAACTCAGCATGAATCCCAGACAGCTTGAAACTATGACAGAAGACCTCAGGATGCCTCCTGAATGCTCATCATGCAGGCACAAAGTACTACATAGAATGTGTCCCCCTCTCTCCACCTTCCCCAGTTTGCTGTGCATTTTTCCTTGCAGAAACCACACTATGCTATAATCTACATAGTGGTTGCTGCAAAAGTAAAAATCTCCTATAATCTCATCACTTTAGTTTTTGCATCTTAGATTGTTTCAAAGTCCGTCGTCTGAAACCTGGGAGCAATTAAAACCTGTCAAACCTTTAGCAAGATCAAAGTTGGAAAATTTTTCTAATCCTCTGCATTTACATGTTTTATGTTTCAGACATTTAACTAAACTGCTTGAAAAATATCTTTAGAGAAAGTCCAATTCATTATCTTCCACTGTTTTTCCCAGTTTCCTAACATAAAATGGATATTTTCCCTCCCTTCCCTAATTTAGCAGGCAGCACCACAGAATCTGTGCAGTGGCCAGATTCTGATCCATCTCAAAGATGATACTCTGAAATCCCTGGAGCCGCTTATGGATTACACAATGCAATGACTTTACAGGCCAGGCCAGTTCTTGCACAATCAGTTTGCAGAAGCATGTTCAGTGGGCACCTCCAAAACTCAGGATTCCTTCAGTTTTAAGTGTACCATCCAACAGAACTTACAGCATCTTTCATGTGCATTAAAGATCTGCTGGTGACTCTAAGTTGATGATGAAGCAAACTTTTCAAAGACCAAAATACTCATCTATCTTCTAGGAGAGAAGAAACTGGATCCTCAGTAACAAGAAATAAGTGCAAAAATGGAATAAAGTGAAATTAGTATCTTGAAAATAGTTACAATGTTCTGCCGGAAGAAGCAAAACATTTCCTGTCAAAATGAGTTGTATGTTAAGAATTTTCCTCCTGGTGTTTGTTTCCTCTTGTATTCTCCTCTTTCCACATCCTCCTCTGGGGCTATGGGATCTGATGACACACAGTTTCAACCTGGGCAGAGATAGAGGAAGGGATTGTGTTGTAAGGACATAGGATTAAAATGCAGGAAACTGCCTTTATTCTTGAGAGAATCAAGTTTATCTGGGCATCTCAGTAGTGTGGTGCCAGGGAGTCCAGGTGAGACCTGTCCAAAGGTAAAAAGTGCATAATTGTTTCCTTTACAGGTCCAGCAGCCCACAGGTTTTACAGGAACAACCAGAATGTACAGCTTACACAACTTTTCCCATGCAGAAGCATGTAAAAGAATAATACAATCCACAAAGAGGTGAGAGGATGCATCGTGATCAGCTCAAATACCCCCCAGAATACAAAGATGCCAAAATCTCTTCTGAAATGCAGCACTGCTACAAGTATCAGCTGCCATAACTATTTTCTTTTAATAACGCAGAACCTGACATGTGCAGAATATGAGTTAGTGTAAGGCTTTAAAAATAAATAAATATAAATTTTACATGGTTCCTTTTTGTCCTTCCAAACAACCCCAAGCACAGCATCACTGTCCAGCCAGCAAAACTGGTTGCCCTCCATGGTGCCAAAGGACCTGGTTAAAAGCAAAATAAAAAACAGCTTCAGTGTGATTTTTTTTTTTTTTTTAATCATGTGCCAAGTATGACAGCAGCCTTGTGCACAGGAAGCATCTGGACACACTGGAAAGAATTTCCTGACCAGCTTTGAGTGACACACTGAACTAACAGCTCTTTTACACCAGCTACACAGGAGCAAATTGCTCCCATGCTATCGCTCTTGGGAAAAAAAAAGGGGGTGGGGGGGAAAGAGCCCCTCATTATTCTATCTAAAACAAGCAAACAATCAAAGCCCAAAATAACAGAAAAATGGATTCAGAGGCTTTTTTCATTACTTTTTCACAAAATATTTTTATTGCCTTCAGTCCTTTCAAAGTCAGTTAAAATAGAAGAAACAGCAAATAGAAGTTGTTAGGGAAGTTACACAAGGACCCACCAGAATCCTCTCAAGAGGGAAAAAAAAGCAAGAAGAAAGAGATGTGCCTCAGTGGGAAACACAAGTAGATAGAGGTGGCTGAAAACAGCTGGCAAGATTTAGAAAATAAATATGGATAGTAAAGACCTGTAAAAAACACGTTCACAACCATTCTAACATACAAAGACGGAGAGAAGTACAAAAATTAACTTGGCAGTGCTGGGTTAATGGTTGGACTTGATGATCTAAGAGGTCTTTTCCAAACTTTATGGTTCCGTAACTAATTAAAGGCTCCCTTTCTTGGGCTGCAGAAGGATCCTGAACAAGTCAAAAGATGTATTGTGAATGTTTTTGCCAGGCTTAGACTCCAGCACACGGAGAAGTGCTAGATGTGCTATTCAGGGGGGAGCTGGTGAGGCCACAGAGTACAAGAAGCTGTGAAATGGTGTATTCACCTGCTAAGTGAGCAGCTGATGATCACAAATACAATTACTCTCCCTGTAGTAACTGTGGATGGTGACACCATCTGTACATTTATTTAACATTCTCTGGATTCCTGTTAAACTTTGCTCCTTGTGATTTCTGTGGAATGAGTTTCACAGGTTATACATAATGTAAAAAGGGAAAAAAGAAAGAATTCCTTTCAGAAGGCTTGTTACTCACTGATCTTCTGCTCTGTTGAGAGACCCCTGTTCTTGAATAATAAAGCAAGGGTGAGAACAGTCCCATTCATTTCCTCTGACACACAGTATAGGAAACAGAAGAAATGCTGACTAAAGTCACCTTCAAAGAATTTTAAAGCATTCAATGATGCCACAAAAAACTCAAATACCTTCCCCTGCGATACACATTCATGGAAATTTTTCATTAATTCTGTCTTTGTTCTCCCTTTCAGGTGCACAAGTGAAGCTGATTTGTAAGTGGTTGAGGCTCTGGGCAAGTGCCCATTTTCTGCCAGTTCTCAGGCTCAAGGGAAGTGCATGTACAGAGGTCACGCTGTTCCAAAGGTCCCACGCAAGAAGTTCTGCCCTCCTCCAGAGTCATGCCACGTTCCTGGCTCCTGCTGCCCAGCACTGAAGGTATCTCCCAGGGCAGGCAAGACCACAGAGCGGGTTTGTAGTCTTATGGAAAACTACAGCTACTGCACTAGAGATAACAGAAATCAGCAATTCTAGACCACCCAGGAAAGGCACAAAGAGAACAAACAGACACATTCTTCAGGAAATAGATTGTCCTGCAAGAAGTACTTTGTTTATCACAAATGGACTCCCATGCCTCTGCTTAAGAAATAAAACAAAGAAAAACAACCAGGAAAAAACCCTGACACTGAGGTCTTACTTCAAAACTTTTTCTGTAAAACAGAAAACTTCAGTTAAATTTCAGTGTATGTACAATTCTGGTGATTGGAAGAACACTTTTCTTGTCACTTTGTCTCTCACAGTTGCTCCACACTTCAAATGTGTACTGACAGGTAAGTGTAAGAGGTGCATTTATACTTTCAGAAAGCTTTTAAATTATGCCATTTATGTATATGACAGGTGTCAAGAATCTTGAGACTGGGAAAGACACTTATGTGTAAATAGACAGATTTGTAATACCCAGGTTATTTTAGTATAACCTCATTCATTGGCCAAGCTTTGTCAAGAGACAGTCTTGCTATTTGATCTACAGAAGTAAAGAATAAACAAGACTCCTCTAATAAAAACTTCCTGAACAGTATGTCTTCCTTGATAATGACTCAATCCCTATATTCTTTTCAGGTGTTATATTATTTCATATTTCTTTAATATGTTCTTTAATATGTTTTTTAACTGTTCTCTTCAGTGTGCATTCTTCTCTTATTCACAATTAAAATATCAAGAACATCAGATTTTTAGCAGATATATCTCTTTGAAAATCCCCAAGCCCAACAATTTCCTACAAAACCAGAGGAAAGTCAAGCGCAATAGAGAACAGACTCCTGCACAACCCAGAGTAGAACAGGTGCAGAACAGGGACAGAACAGTAACAGCTGCTTGTAACACTCTCATCTCAGATTCTAAGTGCTCCAAGTCAGACTCAAGACACCACGTGGGTCTGACAGTTTGTGCAAAGCCTGTGATTCACAGAAGTGAATTTGGCACGGCAGGTGTCCTGTGAGAGAAATGTGTGTCAAGAGCTCAAGCATAAATTGCACATACATAAGAGAGCATTTGCTCCCAGTTTGATGCTTCTAGCTTTCTCTAGGAAAGAGACATTTTAAATTACCTTCTCAATATAATTTTGACACAACCTGTATACATACCAGATTTCAGAAATTCCTAAGTCTGACCCCTAAGATATTAACACACCTGAACTGCATGAAGTACTGCTGTGTTCTGCATTACAAGCCACAAGTGTGAGGATTTGCCTTATCTGAAGCACAAAAGCAGAATCCCAGGAACTAATCTGATCCCTCTATCAACAACACATTTAAAGGAGGATTATCTCTTCTGCAAAGACTGGGTGTCCTTCAGTAAGTCAGTTCTCTGCTGGCTGCTATTGATAGCTGAACAAGCGATTCCCAGAGGTACCACTGCATTTCCCAGCCAGCCATGAAGAAAAGAAGCACAACCATTTCCCAAGTCAGGTTCACAGTTGAGCAAAAAACCAAGGATGAACTCAAGTGCTCATTTCCCTGTCTGATCAGAAATACCTGATGATCTGTGAAACGTAGTAAACTGTACCCCCCTTACCATTTTCAACTGAATTTTACTATGTACTTGCAAGATACTAGATGGGACTTGAATAGTCAGCATTTCACAACAGTGGAGGAGGGAAAAAAGTCTCAACTACACAGAACTCAGGTGTATATAAACACACAAAACCCTGTTTTCCTGAGATTTCAATCCAATCCACCAAAGATTGGATTAGAAGGTCTAATAAGCACCTGAAATTTCTTATACTTATCTGATTAAGGTCTCCAAACCCCTGCCACACATCACAAATTTTGTCATCAAATTGATTCATCAAATAAAGCAGTGACTGATTTGGTCTACTGTTTTTTGGAGACCTATCAAAATTATTTCTTGATTGCAAAACAGGTATAAATTATAGCTGGTAAACACTTGAGAGTGTTGATTTATCACTTCATTGGTGTCTGAAAACATGGCCCAAAGGCTTCTCTTGCAAACCTTTAGAGTGCAACTACTATTTATTAATGATTATTGCACTCTTTTGTAAGTGGAAAAAAGATCAAGCAGTCAATCCAGCTGACTATACTTAAATCTACTAAACCAAGAACAAGCACTGCAGCTGGTCCACTACTGCCATATAGGAACAGTTTGGGGTAAATTAATTCACTTCTGACAAATATACCCCTCCTAGTTCTATCCACAGAAGTACCTGAACATCTCCCATTTACTTTCTAAGTTACCATCAAATCCTGTTTCACCTGAACCACTAAATCCCTTTCTAGTTATTGCTCCTCCCAGGTCCTTCTATGCTCATTCTGTATATTAACAAGGCCTACTATTACAGAAAGGGGAAAAAATAACCCCATACACCCTTTCCAAGTGACTCTCCATGCTTAAACTCTCACAAGGTCTCATTTTACCAGAGAAATGTATACTTGCAAAGAAAACAACAGAATTAACCTTAGAGGATAGTATAGATCTATATTCTCTCCCCACACTCAACACAGAGACACTTGTAATAAACAGGCTTTCTGAAGGAAAGGTATTGTATCATTTTCCAATTGCAGTGCAATCAAACACTTGAAACATTATTTTTGTTCTATTAGATGCTTCTCTGTCTAAAGTGACAAGAAGGTAATGATTATTAATTTCTCCAGTCCTGAATCTGGAGATTTGTCCCAGCATTTTTCCCAGCAGTAGGGGAAGGGGATAGACAGTGTACTGAACTACACTTTCCCATCCTTGTGCAAATCGTACCACAATTACTTAATTTTCCTGAAATATATAAGAACATATTTTCTATGTTCACTGCTAGGTGTCTGACAGTAATAAATGAAGGCTACTCTTTGGACAAACTTGTCATAATTATTTCTAGATGCTAACGCATTCCACTAAATATTCCTACAGTACTGCCAGGGTAAACACTAATGAAATACCCAGAGCAGGCATCATTATCACTCATGCTTCACAGTGATGCCATGTGAATATGCAGGAGAGCAAACATTGCCCTCCCACAAACCCTTCTCTCCCATCCTTTACAGGATTCCTGTGCTTTTACATCAGCTGATAAAACAACTTTTAATCATCTGCATTGGCATAAGCAGGCACACAGTACATTTTGAGCCTGCATTTTTGGCAACACATCCTAAAATTTAGCAACAGCCAAGGCTTTGATTCATAAGCCATAAGATCACAAATAACCACACAGATACTTTCCACTTTTAATCCAGTATCTCATCTAATCTGCACATAGAACAGTTCAAAGAATATGTCTTGCCCACTTCCCTTAGCAAAACAGACAATGGCAAACTACCAAGACTGGTTAAATATTTCTGCTGCCTGCCCTAATATTCTCTGCTAAGAGTTTTGGGACTGGCAGTAGCTCAATAACTCAGAATTTCATAATTTAGAAGAAATGCACAGTAAACATAAATGAAGAATAATAAGGATATAGGAATCTTGTTTTTTTCTTCTAAATCCTGAATGAAGTAATTCTGTAAAAAACATTTTGCACAGAGCAAAAAGACACTTTTTATGCAGAAACGATGTTCACTTTTCACCATGTATTTTACTAGTAGGAAGAATCTTGCAATGTAACAGGACACAAACTTTTCCTAAGGAAAACTAACATATGCACTATTTTTGAGCCATGTAAAGAATACCAGAGCAGAGAAATGGGTCAAAGAGAAAACTCTTCCTCTGGCAGAGAACTGACCAGACAGTAAGATAAATCTACTGATGATCTTAAAAATTCTCCAATTATGGGTGCATATCTGAGCTTTGCCCACAGTGTTTACATGACCTCCAATGAACATCCTGAACTACAGCCAATATTCACTAGAACCAACTACTGTGTAAACAACTGTGAAAAAATATACAGGAAAAGCTTTGTCAAGTTTATAGCCTGCAACTGCATACAGTGGGAATTGATGCAGCTTTTGCAACACAAATAGTGCCCCAAATCAGTTCTCCAGACAGAGAAAGTTTCCAGTGATAAAGGACACATGTAAGGCACGTTCTTTTAAAAACCTGACTCCCATGAAGCAGCTCATTGTTCATAAAGGCAATGGTGTTTACACAGGAAAAAAGTCCACTTTCAACAAATCTGAAATCCAACAGATGTTTCCTTCTATCTAAGCAAAACAAGTTTGTGACCCATTTCTGCCCAATCAGAAAGCTTCAAAGTTATTTCTGCAGGAAAAAACCCCTCCATACTTGACAGAATGATCTTGGAAAACAAATTCAATAAAACTTGTATTTCAAAATTGCAACTATTACTAAAGTGAATTAACTTTTAAAAAAATCAGTGCTCTTTAAAGAGAATGTCTTACGATCTGGATTTGAAGAGATGTAACGTGATAATTTTGGTTCATAAAACAGAAAGTAGGGCAGACTGTTAACTCACAAGTGCTCTGCATTGCAATTACTCTCCTCAAATCAATTTAACCTCCCTTTGTCAGACCTTCTGCAACACCCCTCCAAAGCTCCTGGCTGCTTTTGCCTTCTTCAAATCTCATAAGACTTCTCTTACTCTGCAAACAGCAACTAGATAACAGGAGTGGCTAAGCAGAGTATAAAAGTGGACCTTTTAATTTTACTTTACAGTATACACTAATCATACAGCAAGCCTAAGCACTTTGTAGAAGCATAGAAGACAAAGCATTTTAGGCTTTGCCAAAGTTGTGCGGTTGAGACTGTGTGCTGTTACACACCTTACTTTGACTGACCAGCAGGAGAAAGTTTCAGGACTTTCAGGATGTACCTGGTGGCATTACACCATTACAGAGCAAAGATGGATCTGGTGACATCCTGTTGCACAACTGAATGCTGCAAATACAGCATCTTCCTGGTGCACTTTCTGTGCCCAACAATACTGAACTGAGATGGATCACAAGTTGCTGAGGATTTTATAAATTTTTATAACTTCTACAAAATGTAGCTGCAGAGGTCAAATAAATTACATTAACAGCATACAAACATCAAAGCCAAAGTTAAAATAGTCTTAAACATGAGTATGACAAGTGTAATCATTGCATGCAACCTTCTGTGCCACCTCTACCTCCACAAGTCCCTTCTTCACTGGATTTCACTTCAGTTATTTCTTGTCCAGCTATTTTGTGAGCATCATATAAAGTTCCCACCTCTGTAACGTTTTATGTGCAGCACCTTCAGCATTGAGGTTCCTTACCCCAGCTGAAGCCTCTGAATGCCCTGAGATGAATATAAGAAGGCAGAACTGAAATCTGGAAGCTATGCAATGCCCCTTTATTACAACAAACACGAACATCAGCAATGCGAAGGGGACCCACTGAGATGCAATTCAAATCTGCCTATCAAACAATTATAGCAGAATGTAGAAGTGGTTTTCTCTCTCCTCCAGTAATCCTACTTGTCCTTTAAATAGATCTTAAGCATAATCTTGAACTGTCAGCATTTCTGTAAAGAAATACCAGCTCAGACCTAATTGGATTTGTCAGACAATCACAGCCCAACAGCTCTCTGAGATCTAGCAGCTGAACAGCTGTGGGACAGCCTTCCACATTATAATATAAGAATATGAGTTCTTTTCAAGAGGGAGTATTTCCTCTGAAATTAAGTAATAAAAAGACATAATTTGTTGCACAGAACCCTGTGCCTTAGCAACATCATGATGTGGTGTGGCATAGCTGAGGTTGTGTGAGCCGCCCCATGTAGAAAATTATCTGCAGTTAACTGTTCAAACACTTCAGGCTGCTCTGAATGTAGGAAAATGGGGGTAAAAAAAAATACCAAGAATTCTAACATGAACATGTAACAGCAGCATTTGAAAAGAAAACAAGTATACATTCTATAATATATAAACAAAAAAAATAGCAGAATATGTATCTTAGATGAAGAGCAGAAATACTTCATATTCCTCTGGACTTTTTGTGTCACCTACACATATAAACATACACACAAAAACTTGCTCTCTGTGTCATCAGCCTCCTGTTCTGTTCAGGCTTCTATGGGCTGGAATAATGCATTTAAAAGACAATCTAGGGGATAATGGCCTAAAGGCCACACTATCCTCATCCTTTGAAATGATGGAAAGGTTGCATGTTCAGGAAGTACAATAAGCCAAACCTTATAGTGCTTCCAAGGCCTACAAATTGTGGTTTCTTTAATGAAGATCTGGATTATTTCATATGTATCTGGATGCAGAAAAAAGTTCTTATACAGACTTTATGTTGAAAATTGAAGTGATGTTCATTTCCCTAATTTTAAAATAATTGTCATACAGGTTTTAATATTTGTATTTAGAAGAACATCAGCTTAAGTACATCAATAATGCTATTTTGTGTATTTGCAGAGTTGGTAACCAGCATGTATGTGACTGGGGGATATAAGCAAACTTTGCACTGAATTCCAACCCATGCTTTGACCTGGGGCAAAAGCAAATTAATTTTTTGAGTCTATTATTATTAAGTCAGGAGTTATACACGTGCCTACCTGTTGGCTTATCCACACCAAGGAATCCAGCCTGTCCCAGGATTTTAAACACTTTATGTGCTGGGAATTGTCCTTCTTCTTCCCACTTATCCACGAAGGGATTAATCTCCTTGTCAATGATCTAGATTTGGAAAACAAATTATACAAGTAATAAACACAGGGATCCTATACAAAAACTTTTGACTACTTTCACCTAAAAACTGTAATCCAAGAAGAAAAATAAAAAACAATATACAAGGAAAAGCCCACTAATTTTCTTACTTCCTGTTGGATATCCTTAGTTTCCACACACCCACAACTATTACAATGTAATGTAATAAGGCAAATGTAAATAATTATTTTAGCAATTACTACTAGAACAGGCCGTCAGGGCTAATTTAAGCCTCTCCAAGGACTATGAAAATGGCTGTTTCCCCCATTACTTGTTACCTTTTTGGGTACAGTTTCTGGAAAGTGACAGGAAGGAAAATCTGGATTATCCTCAAAAGAACCTTGGCAAAAAAGGTTGATCTGTTCTTCATGACCATACACAGTACCAAGAAAGTCAAGTAGAAGAGATTAATTTCCTCTCCCCTTGCCTGAAACACTCTCAAGGAAGTCAGTGATATTTAGGGCATGTCTGTATTTAGATTTCCCCACAAGTCTGACAGAACATGTACTGGAAAAGTATGACCTTCTTCCAGAACTGATAATTTCTAAATATTCTAAATCTAGTCCCTGAGCAACTCTTGACTGTGCTACTGCTAGTGCTGCACACCTTCCAGAAGTCAATGTCCTAAGCTGCCCAACTGCAGTCCTCACTCTGTTCAGGCCGCAGCGTTCCCTTCCGTTCCCTTTGCAAGCAAAACACATCTGCAGTGCAGCCACTACATGCAGCAACACTTTCAGGTTTCAGGGCACAAGAGCTGGATGTTTTGCTCCACAAAATCCCAGATTTCCATGGCCTTGGGAAAGGAGCAAAGTGGGCAGCCTGCAGGTGTGTTCTTGCTGCCTACCAGCTCATCATGAGGCAGCTGGGTTGTGCACACCTGTCCCCACCTCTGCAGCCCAAACCAGGCCTTGCCACAGGCTGCTTCTGCCATGCAGCCAAGGGCACCACATACCTCGGTCAGCCTCACGAGGGGGTCCAAATGGGAAACATTCTCCCCCCAAACTAAATCCTACCAAAAAAAACACCAGTTCCCAATAAAAAGGTAATGCCTTTAACCTGTGACCATGATTTTATTACTATGCTGTTTCATGAAGAGAGAATTTGTTATTTCAAAAACTTACTCCTCTTAGTCTTATTTCCCTACTAAATAAACAAGCCCTGTGGTGCTAACTATTTCTTGAGCTGGAAATAGAATCCTCTCCCTCCATGACTGCTGTGTTCTTGAGACCCCGTGAAACCTTCTTCCAAGCTATGTATTTATTGCTCATTCTTTGGAGAATTTCAGCTCATATATGGCTGCTTTCTGTCTTCCAGCTGGCCACAGAAATAAGTATACTTGAATGCTGGTAACAGGAAAATCACTTTTTCACTTCTTTCACCAAATTCTGAGAAATTTGTATACTGAATGTTCAACTCATTCAGTAATTATTATCTCTCTCCCACTGTTATATTGATTAACACAGGCCTAATTATCAATAGTAAAAAACCACTTGGCAGAACCCTATCTAGGAGAGCTCACATTTCTCTTCTATATTGCCATATCCCATATGCCCAGATCCTAAGATGCTGACCCTCAATGTTGAAGGTGGTGAAACACCTTTTTGGCTGTAATAGCATCTGGCAATGCTCATTGGATAACACCCAGGGGAATACCTGAAAGAGCATACAAAAAGTTATTCCAGTATTTTGATGGATCTTGGCAAAAATATGTGGTGAATATACTAACATAGAGTTTTGTTTGTTGTAGCTGGTACTGGGCCAAGTTTTTTGTAGCCTACATACAAAGCTACCTTTGAAGTTAAGCAGATTCTGAATGACTAAGGCATGATTTCTGCAGGTTTGCTCCTGTGCCTTTGAGTAAAACTCAAATTGCTTAACAGAACTGACTTTTTACCAAGTGAGGTTTGCCACATTGAGTAAAACAAGATCCTCCTTGCATGACACAACAATTAAATCTCCAATGACAACCTCACTGCACAAACCATAAATCGTGTATGGCTTTAAAGAAATTGCTTTAAAAATCACAGTCCAGATACTGATAGCCACAGTTTCTTCTTAGCTATTGGACAATTCACCGTGGTTTTGTGGGAACACCTTCCCTTGTACAACCTCATAAAAACATAAGCCAAATTCCTGAAGAACTACAGTACTCCTCAACTGGCTGGTGCTTCAGCACTGATTACTGGGTGTTGTCATCCCTTCCTAAAAAAGCTAATTGAAACATGGAGAGGTGTTTTTAAAGGGTCAAGCCAGCAGTGACTGAATGATCACAAAATTAAACATTTGCTTAAAACCTTACTGAAGACAGGTCAAATAATGCTTTGTCCATCTGATCTGTCCCTTCCCTTGGCTTTAGCTATTTCCTCACATTTCTGCCCCCAGAAAAATATTTTACACTTTAACTGCAGGCACATATTAAGTAGGCACCTTAACTTAAACCCTAAGGCATCCATGCAGTGTTTGGCAATTATACAGAAGCAAGCTTTCAGCAGTATGTGAGCAGCTGGTCTGCTTATTTATATATGCTTTATCATGAGGAACATGGAAATCATGCTAGCATTTAGACTTCCATCATCAGGATACCAACAATTACAAGATCTAAAACTTCTAGCAGTAGAAATATTTAGCACTGCATACTACAGATGTCATCTGACAGATACTCCCAGCCGCAAAAGAAATCTTTTCACCTGATCTAGCTTGCCAAATCTCAATGGCATTTGCAATGTAAAGTTGATTAAGGAGCCACATAACTTTCCCTCCTGCTGAAGTACCAGCATACCACAACAAAAACTATTATTTTCCTGACAGCAAGGGCACAGTAAGTCTTATGTATGGAACTGGTGTTTTTCTCAGGCTACTTCATTCGAACACTAAAGATACAAACCTAAAGGACTAGACTCTGGAGGCAGCCTTGGTTTAGCCTGCATCCCAGTATGAGCTCAGGCTGCTCTCTGGGAAGCCTCCAAAAAATGGCCTCAGGGCTGTTATCAGCTGTGAATTATTAAAAACACTCTGGATACTTGCCTGGTTGGAAATGGATCAAGCCAACAAATTTATTTCATGTTGAATGATGGTAAGAAAAATAAGTTTTCATTAGAAACTGTCTTGACAAAGTTTTGTGAAAACGGCATCTGTAGCTTCCTGCCCAGGACTGGGGAAATGCCATGGCAGGGTTGGAGAGGGGACAGAGACATAAATTCAGATTTTTTTAGAAACAGGTAATTTTAATTTTTCTTCAGAAAAGAGCAATGAAAATATCCCCCCAATTCACTGCCATAGTTTCGACTATTTTCCACTGAAACTTAGTATATTATTTAAATGAGAAAAGTAACAAAAATGTATTATGCTGATGCTCACTATTTTGTGCTGATAATGTATCAGCAACTACCCAGAAACATTAGCAATTGCCATTTAATTCTGCATTCTAAAATAAATGGATTCTACAACAGTAGAAACTGTACTTGAATTAATTTAGGTACTGAAAGTATGTACAGATGTCCTTTATAACAATTAAAGATTAGTTTTCTTTATTCACCAGGTGTTTACCTTGTATCATGCAATTCAGAAATTAAAGACCACACCAGTTCTACACACAATACCTCTTCTAAGTACCCCTTGTAAGACTGCACAGCATACACTTTCAGCACACTATTAGCAAGATGATGAATTTTAAAACAATAAACTGAATTCTTAAAAAATTACACAAAATTTTACTACAGCTTCCTGTGAGTTATACCTCAGCTGAGATTAAACTAATTTACTAGAGAAGAAAAAATGTCTAAGAAAAAAGGTATTTTTTATTAAGAAGATTAAATGGAGTCTGTGGAGCCAGGATTAGATTAGATGTTAGGAAGAAATTCTTTACTCAGAGGGTGGTAAAACACTGGAACAGATTTCCCAGAGAAGTTGTGGATGCCTTGTCCCTGGAAGTGTTCAATGTCAGGTTGAAAGGGGCCTTGAGAAACCTGATCTAGTGGCCAGCATCCCTGCCCATGGCAGGGGGGCTGCAAATAGATGATTTTTAAGGTCCTGTCCAACCCAAATCATTCTATGATTCTATGATTTTATGACATAACTGTTCCATATTATGTTAGGAGCAGCATTTTTTCTCCTTAAATCAAGTTACAGCAATTGAACTTAGCTCTATTAATATAATAACCAAAGATGACACAGTTAGTAGGATCTTTAATGTAAAAAGCAAATAAATAAACAACAAACCACTAATGACAGTTCTTGATTGGTTATACTTAGACATTAGTGCAACAATGACTTGAACAGTAATAATAAACCAGAGATTCCTTTGCTTTCTATATCAGCAATAAATAAAGCAAATAATTAACAGCCTTCAAAACAATATTTGTCCTTCAGTTTTAATCAAAACCATATGGAGCAATGACTGCACAGTGAGACAACTCAGCATTGTAGCAACGCTGTGTTGAGGTCAAGGTAGTACTTTAGAAAAATGCAAGACAAAGCTGAGGTGGGCAAACCCATGGGCCACATTGGTGCTACCAAACCTGGACACCAAAACCCACCCCAGAGGTGCAAGGCAGCCAGGACCCCACTGGCAAGCTCCTGACTGGCCACACATGCAGCCTGTGCAGGTCTTCTCAGCTGCTCCCCAGGAGGACCTAGGGAAGGCTTTCCATGATGATATGGGGTTGAACTGAAAAAGTTCGATTTAAAAGTAGACATCCATTTCATGACCCTGTGAAAAACATGTGGAAGAAAAAAGTCCTAAGTCCAAAGAGCAGCTGCCCACTTCCCACATGTTGATCTCCATCTTAGTTCCCCCAAGGCATGCATCCCAAGCACACCTAAATGAGTTTCTCAGAATATATTACTCATTTCTTCTCACTTCTGGGCTTGGAGGTCACAGCCCTCCTTGACTCTCTCAAGACTCTTCCAAATAAAGTTTGATGGACAATCCTTTGCCAGTAATACTCTTTAGAAAGGTAGGGAAAGGCCACAGGGAAGGAGACAGGTGTGGAAACACATTCAGGACAGAACTGGGGAGAATATAGGTGCGTGAGAAAAGCAGGTCTGCTCCTTGCAGCTGCTCCCTACTAGAGAGGCTGTGGAGAGACTGAGCTCCTGCCATGGCAGCTCACTGATGAGAATGTCTAGAGCACGCAATAAGCAAATCCATGTCCTGCTATCCCTCCTGCATTCATGAAGCCACTCCAGCATTGGCAGGATGGATGGCAGTGCTGTGCTTCCAGCCCCCATGACACATGCTAGGAGACCCTAGCAGAAGCCAGGAGCTGCCCACGTGCCTGGATCACCCAGCATGGGTGGCTCAGTGCCCCAGCAGAAGAGGCAATCATTCAGCCTGCGATAACATCGGGTGCAGAAGCAGAGGCAGTATGTGACTTAAAACACCACAACAGGCTAAAAATAACCCCATTAAACAAATATGATTTAACCACACAGCAGCCAGAAAATGTTCTCTGCAGTGCTAACCTTGCCTGGTCACACAAAGTTATTTAGTGCATTTTCTTCTGGCAAGCAAAATCCATTATTACAAGCTTGCCTGTGGTCTGCAGTAATCTAGAGAGCGAAGCTGCAGCCTACTGCTTCCTCTTTCAGGATGCACTACCAGCACAGGGCAAAGGTCTTCAGGAAGTTTTGCAGGTCTGTTTTCTGGGGATTGTTTTCTTTGTGGGTGGAGTTTTTTGGGATTTTTTTATTGGTTTTGGGGGTTTTTTAAATACTAATTGAAACAAGGGGGATAGCCCTAACTGATCCTATAAAAACATACATTATTACTAGTTAGGAGCTCGTCTAGGACATCTATGTAAAATATAACTCACTGCTATGCAAGAGGTCATGTCAAGATAGCAAATGTCCCAGATGCTGCCAAAACACTTCTCTGCTTCACAGACAAGTCTCCTCTTGCCCACAATATAGAGGATTTGGCATTTGGATACAATATGCATCTCTTACTCAATATTCCCAGTTGGCTACCCAGCCAAACATATCATGTGACATACCTGGGCAAATGATTAACTACAAGAATTGTCAATGAAAGATTTGCCCTATTTGCATATGGGATTTGAGGCTGGGCCTAAATGATGATATGGAAACTTTTGTACCCTGATCTGTCATCAGACTGTTTCTGGAAACAAGCCAAGAAAACATTTTCCATGATGATACGGGGTTGAACTGAAAAAGTTCAGTTTAAAAGTAGACATCCATTTTGTGACCCTGTGAAAAACGTGGCAGAAGAAAAAAGTCCTAGACGTAGAATATCCTGATAATTAAAATAAAGAACAAAAATGAAGTAATTTTGACTAAAGTTTTTCAAACATTTGATTTCCCCAGCTTTTCATACATGTCATACGCAGAAGCCAATGGCTCTACTTGGTGCCTGCAGGACAAGGTGTACCCCACACAGAGGAAAAAACCTACTGGATGAAGAGGACACTTCAAGCCAGCTGGAATGTATCACTGAGAAGAAAAAAAAAGTGGGTTTCTCCAATGCTGTTGCACATAGCTGTGGCCAGAACTGACCTTCCAGAGAAGCTTCCAACGGACTTTAAACCAATATTGAGTAGGCTTACATAAGGAAAAAACCCAGAAAATTTTCCTAATAGCTGGAAAATACAAGGCTCAAATGGGAAATACATGCAGTTAAAACTGATTAATCAGAGCACAACAATTCCTTTTTGCACTTTCAATTAAGCTGTGCCACAGGCAACAAAGTAATCTGCAATCTGCTACTGCACTGGGTACCAAAGACTGCAGTGATCACCAAATACTGGAACAAACAGTTACTAAATGAAATTTTCCCTTTCTCAGAGGAAAAAAAATAGTGGAGGGAAAAACCTTATAATGTAAGAGTTGGCAGTTTCTCATTGTGCAATAAAGCATACCTGTCCTCATCTATTTTTACAAAATCTGATTTTCCATGGAAAAACAGCACGCACTTTATAAGTACTCTGCAATTGTGCCTGGTCTATTCATTTGTCAGTATCTAGACATGCTTCTGTTTAAATCATTGTATTTCTTCCTTTTCACTGCAACACAGTTCCTTGCAACACACCTAAGAGATAAAGCAAGGCTGATTACGCAGCAATTTGAATACTGATTATCTTTTGGTCCCGTACATTTGGCTACAGTTTTTACTTCGGGAAACCAAAAAATCCAAACCCTGAATCAACTAGAAAGTTTTTGCCAACACTTACTGAAATCTTAAAATGCTACAAGCTCACCATGGAGTGCAGAAGCATGTTCTGCCCTCCACCCTATGCAGCTGCTGGCACATCAGGGAGCCCCATTACTGAAGCAGAGAGGGCACACATCATCACCATACTAAGAAAATGAAAGGTTCAGCCCACCACCCTGGAGCTGAGCCCTGCTCAACTATTTCCTGAGGAATGAGAGGCTAGAAGGCAGCTCCAGCTGGGAAGGAACACACATGATCCCAGCCAACACCTTCTCCCTCCTTATGTCATTTTTCCAAAGACGGTTGCAAAGACGAATCCCTCCTGTGCAGACCTGAGTGTCTTGGCAGTCCCTGCACACTCACAAATACAACTCCTTCAGCTGCCCTATCCAAGAGTATGGCAGAAAAGGGAGGATCCCAACATTTCTGAAAAAGCAAGTGCTGAGGGCACAGCTATTCCTAGGATCTGAGGGCAGATGCTTTTAAACCAGGATAGTCATACAAGAGCAAAAATGTGTAGTGTGCCAATCTAGGCACTGATCTGGGACAAACCTGTTGGATGACAGGGAGCTCTGGCCACCAGAATAGTATCCAGGCTACTTGTATTGAGTTATGAAAGAGATACAGGACTGAGCAAGTGACCATCTTTTCTTATTCCTGCAAATCATACTTTCCAACACAGAGATGCTGATGAGATAGAGCGTAATGTCCACCAGAGGCTGGCATGCTGGGGTTTGGGTCCTCCTGATTCTGGGTTGCATCCCTGGAGAAACAAAACAAGTTCTCTCACTGCAGCCCACACCATCACATCTGAACTGTCAGACAAAACCTGTATCAACCCCAGTTTTTTGCTCAGTCATAAAATGCTTATTAAGACACAATTTTAGTTGTCATAAATGCATAATTGTATTGCCTAATCAAATGTGGCAACAATAAAGCAATATAATAACTAGATCTGAGACAAAAATATCCACTAGGCATGGTTCTACTAAAAACTGTTCACTGGATAGTCTAACTAGATACAGTGGAAATTTGTTCTAACATTGATATGAGTCAGGAAAAAAAAAAGCAGTGTTAGGACACAACAACTCAATGTCAGCTCTCCTCTGACACCAAGTAACAAATAGGAGTGCTGATTACAAAATTGCTTTAATTGCACTTTTGCTACACCCTGAAGCATTTGTACAGAAAGTGACATTTTTCCTATTATGAGAAAAAGCTTTTTACAGAGCTTGCTTAAATAAACTGAACCTCTTTTTTTTCCTGTCCTGTTCTCCTACACTGATTTAAAAGCACTTCTTGGTAGGGCACTAGTAGGTGTACTTGATGGTCTCCCATTTTACAGTGGTGTATCCCAGCTGCCTCTTCCAATAACAACAAAATTCAGTCATGAAAATTTCCTCTCTGACAAATTGCTACCAAAAATTCTTGGTACCAGCAAGAGAACTAGCCCCTAAATGTTTGTGTGATGTTTCTGTCAGACACAAGATGAAAAAGACTACTGCAATACCCCGGAATCTGGGAATACATTTTGCTTCCCCTAGACAGAAGGGCAGTCAGTGCAGAATCTGTGAGCCTTACCAGTGTCACGTCTGTTTTCTTCCTGAAGCTTTTAACTCGGGTGTATGATAAATTAGGTTTTAAAATTACAGATGCCAGTCATGTATTGTTCAGATTCAGCTGCATGTTTTCTCTCTTCCAACCTAGTGAGAAACTGGCATTTAAGTGATTCTTTCTAGTACGAGCAAGTTATTACTTCACCATCCTGTGGTAGGGGTTTATGTTTTCTTACAATGAAAAACAAACCAACTCCATCCAAGGTGCTCCAATGTTAATAGGGGTCACCCTTCGTTATTTTGCAGGTAGTCAGAAAGAGCCATATAATTTTGATGGAAAATTTACAGAAATTTTACCAGAAAGTTAAAGGAAATGTCAATATTAGATTCAGATCCTGCATGCTCTAATACAAAGAGACATTAACTGCTGCAAAAATATATAGATATATATTAATAAACAGAAACTCATGACATATAAGCCAAGAGTGGCAAACAAAGTAGTAGTGTCCTTTGGTGGAGTCTCATTGTCATGGGGGAAATTCTCATCCTACAGACACACAACACAGCGTAACCATACCCAGTCACCACTGGGCATAAAATGAAATGTCATTTACATTACATGCAACCCTAGCAAAATATATGTCAAATTTCACCATTTCCCAAAGTTTCTTACTACTAATGCCAGAGAAAAAGACAAACAGGCAGCCCATATACATTCTGTATGTATATGAATATTGTTAGACATACATACATGGAATAAGTTAAATGTTTTTTCTTCAAATCAGTTATACTAATTACTGAAGCAAGTTGTAGGATGTACTGCAAGCATTGTTCAACAAGTTAAGAAAAGCTACATTTTCAATTTCCAAGAGGAAGGGTGGTGACCTATAAAGTTGTAAAGGAAACCACTCACAGGATTATTTCAATACCCTTGCTAAAAACAGCCCCTGGAATTATAAGAGTCTCTTCCTCATCCTGCTCAGAACAATTGGGACATTATAGAGCATTTAAAGTACATTAATAAACTAAAAAATAAAATTAATGCAAACAAACAAATAAAACACCTAGTTCTCACTCATGGAATTGCACCGCCCATTTCTCTGATTTCTCTGGTATTTGCATCTGGATTTAGCTAGTGGAAAGGGTGCCCAAGAATATATAACAAGTATACTTAAAATGTGCTGCAGATACTAAAGGGTCATTCTCTCCCAAAGACTTTGGGGACATTTTTCAATTTATCCTAAAGTCACTGGGGAAAGGCTTAACTTAAGACAAAACAAACACTGATTGCTAGAAGCTTTGTGTGAACAACATCAGAATGGATTTGACATAAATAATGATTTTTCCTTTTTTCCAACATGATCAGAGCAAATCTAAAATAAGAGCTATATAAGCATTTTTTTAATGCAGGACAATGAAAAAAGCAGGTTTATATTGCCTACTGTGATTTATTTTACAATATATTATCATAGGACTTTATGTGTTAAATGTAGCATCACATTCCCTCTTAGCCCATGATGTAATTATCTGCATTGAACCCAGCAAGGTAGAGCATACTGTTATCTGCACTTCAGTAGGCATGGCAGGCATAAAAACAAGGGAGGGGAAAGTTTTATTTAAAAAAAGCATTGTGTCACACAGCAGAGCAGCAAACACTGCACTAGCAGACACTAATATAGTTACTTCCCCCGTGCTCAATAAATACACAGCTGCAAATTCTTGAGATACAAAACAATGTGTGCCTTAACCTATCCATGACAAAGAAGTGGGACTTAAAATCTTCCAGATCACCTCCTTCACAAGGTTTGGCACTGTCCTCTGCATTTCAGGACACTAATTTTTTATTAATGCAGTTGTTGTCCCTGGGCATGTAATGAAGAGCAGCGTGCCAGGGAACAGGTTCGTTGGGCAGATAGCTCTGCAGATACACAGATATATGAAGGCTCTCTCCAGACAGAATCAGCACAAGTTTGACATAATGGTATTAGCTACAAAATTCTACACTATTAATCCAGGTGAGGGAGGAAGATTCATTTCCAGTTTTTGGTTCTTTCTGTATCATCTTATTTCTGCTTTGCAAAGAGTCCAGGAATGTAGAGTAATAAAACTAATTTACTAAGAAAGTGACAGGTCATGAGTCTCTTTTCCTTCTTGCTCGGGTTTCTTTCTTATAACACAGAAGGTACATCCTCTTCTCCCAAAGCTCAGTGATAACAGATGTCAGTGATAGAAAATCCAATTATTTACACTGGGTTTGGGGTATTTTAACACTGGAAGTATGAAAGTTTAAAATAATCAAACCTAAGATAAATATCACTACATTCCCAAGTAATTCCACTATCTTTTGTCCACAGTGGACTGGAGGAGAGGTGAAATTTGGAAATAATTAAGTTTATTCAGGGAAATACAAGATTCTGCAAGTAATTTTTAAAAGAACCCATAGGACATCATAGCTCCAAACTCACATGAAAGTACCTGGCAATCCAGAGCATACTGTTTTTAAAAACTACAGCAGAGCACTGCACAAACAGCTAGAATTTGGAAACTTGCCTACAGCCTGAGATAAGTGCTTACATTCCTTCTCCTGAACCCACTGTATGTTTGTTCTTATGTGGTGGCCACAATAATGGTGTTTGGCCCTTGCAGCAGGTACTGAACTCCAGCACTTTTCTCAGCAGTTCATAGATTAAAGGTGGATGTCTCCCACCGGTGCTCGGCCCGGCAGCGGGCACCACACCAGGGCTCCCTACAGCAGAACCGGCTGATTCTCTGGCTTTGGCAGGTGCCCTGAACAGTACCACGGAGATCTGCAGGTTACACTGACCAGTGTATTCGCTGACGGGAATACACAAAGCTCGCCAGCACTACTGTTACTTGCAGGTGCCATTTGGCATTCAATTTATACTCTATGTTACCAGAAGCGCCCCGTTTCCTCTTGATTTATGATTTAGAGGCTCCCATTGTGTGTCCATCGTGCGCTTCTAGAACGGGGGCCGAGCCCCCACTCCGCCCACGGCAGCACACGACCCGGCGGGTCACACACAGGCAGGGAACACACGGTTCCGTTTCTGGCCTTGCCAGAGGGAAGTTTACTTATTTAAGCACACCCCGACNCCTCCTCCCGCTCCTCTCGCCCCTGCAGCAAGTCACGGCAGCTCTCGGGTTACGGGCAGGTTTTCTTTAATGCCAACGAACAGCCAGGAAGCGACCGACAAGCGGGTGGCGAGCGGGCCCCGCGCAACGACAGGGGCCGGCCACGGCGGGGAGCGGGGCACAGCCGGCCCTGCCCAGCGGCCGGCGCGGGGCTCGGCAGCTTTCGCGCGCGTTTCTGTATTTTTGTAAGGACAAATAGAAAATAAAAAGAAATCCGCTCCTGCGCTCGTTCGACACGGACCGGCGGCGGTGGGGACACGCTAGTCACTCCCTAGGGGTACGGGAGGAATGTCTGCTTCAGGGGCAGGCGCAGGGTTCCTTCTCCTAAGCGATGACACAGCCTCCCTTCTCCTTGAAGGGGTTCTTGTCCTCAGGAACACCCTTCACCAGCGGGTCCTCTCCCGACCGCTCCTCGATGTAGTTCTTGATCTCTTCGGAGCACTTGGACACCTCGAGGGAAAGGACAGAAAAGTGGCTGCATTACGGCCGTGGGAAGTGTTCATCAGAGGAGGAAACCCGTGAATTTACATTCTCTCTCATTCACCTTCCCACCAAGCATAAAATATCTGGCCACAGAGCACTAAGCACGTGCATGCTCAGCTTCCTTCCTCTCTTTTCACAGCCTGATATAGACAGAACACGTGAGTATCTCTGAGAATGTAAACGCCACTCCGAACAGCCGTCGCTGCATAGTTAAACTTGTCTTCGTAATTAGCTAATCTAGTTTTATTAAGCTGTGGATCATACTCTTCCTCAGCACCAGCATGACTTATGGTCAATAATTTCAGGGTCAGTAACTTCCAATTCAGTTTCAAAGTATTTATGTCTTTATGTGTTTTTCACAAACACTACATTCAGCAATGATTTTCCAATGGTAATACCAATTCTTACATTGCAGCTCTGCTATAGCAATGATGCACCTTGAATTAGAGTCTAACTAGGAAAGACAATTTATTTACTGGTTACCTGGGGTTATCTCAAAAAATGGTTAATGAAAGAGCCTATTATATTTTGAGACCATAACACTTCCAATAGTATTCATACCAAACTAGCACTGATGTAGGTAAGCCTGCATAGAACCCACCTATGAAGAAGAAGCGTGTTTAGTTTCTGTTCACTGACACAGAAGCACATACAGCACATGTGGTAGTGGTGTCTGTTGTGTCTGAGAGTGCACAAGTGAACGTCTGGGGCTCTTGAGGTTCCCTGTGCACACACATCTCTTGCTCCCTGTGTCAGCAGAAACTGTCCCTAGATGCTCAAATACCTGACATGCCTGAGGACACACTCCTGCTCTGTCCCCACCTCCTCCCTTCCTACCCGCTGGCCCTGCAGTGGTACAGCTGTGCAGAGTCAGCAGAAGGAATCAGCTGTTGGCCAGGCCACTAGATGATTAGTATTTCTAATTTAAGGCCCCTTGCCTCTTCTGTTAATTATATTTCATTTCAAAGGTAAAACTACAACAAGAGAACCAATGAATTTACTTGCTTTATCACAAACAACAGAGGATGGCCTGTGCAAAATTAAGCTTTAAGCCAGCAGAAAGAACAGAGTTAATTCCCAATTAAACAGTGCATAAAATAAGATCTAGCTGCCTTAGAGCAAAGAAGAAGCTGGACGTACAAATCCCATTACATGTCTCTTGTTCTTCTGTGCCTTGTAAACTTTGTTCATTCAGATTGGAGCAGCTAATACCATAGTAAAGTTGTGCGCCAAAGTATATGAGGGACCAGGGTTTGTTTTACTTCAGTCAGCACTGCCAGGATCACTTTCACTTATAAGAAAAAAAGCCTGCTTAAATACATATTTAGAAATTTTTATTCATTCCAATGGCCACTTCCTTTTTATTTCTTGAAGTTGTTAGTGGGGGTCAAGAAAATTTTGGCTGACATTTTTATTTTGGTACCAAGAGTAATGTGGTTTCTGCATTTCCCAATCCCTGTAACACCCATACAGGTACCAGGGGACTGTGGCAACTACAACACCGATTTCATTCTCACAGGGAAACTTCTGTTACAGTGCACTGGTAAAATTAAGTATGCTTCACTACAGGAAAATTGAAAAATAGCCATTTTCCTAAACTGATCAGGGTTCTGGTTTATTCCAAAAATGTAAACAAGTATTTAAAATTATTATTATTTCCAAAACTTTATATCTTGCAGAGTGTATTTCAGTTGTCTAAGAATCATCCCTGAGAGACGATACAGGTATCAACACTAGTTGGATGTTGAGCCCTCAATACTGCTGGAGCTTTACACTATACTGTAACACCTACAATCACTGATACCTAACTCACAGCTAAAACATAACTCTGGCATTTTTATTTTCTGGGCTAAAACCTAGATCTTCAATGTAATCAACATGACTAATGCTACTGATTCCCACATACAAATGTATTATTGGTCCTAACTTGAAGGGTTTATTTAGGTGTAATTTGCCTCCACTGGCGTGCAGAATTAAAAAAAAAAATATTAGTTTTATCGTGGAGCAAGATCAGTTCTGCACATCTTTCATCTATAGAAAATGTACAAAACCATAAACCTTTAAGGGGAAAGTACTTGTGGGAAGGAACAATCAGTGTAAATGTCTAAATGTCTATGGAACAAGGCTGGGTGGGTTACGGCTCGACACGGGCGGTGCTTTGGCTCCTGCCCTCCCGCCCGGGCACGGCACAGTACGGGAAGCGGTGCGGGGGCGCGGGCGGCCGAGACCCAGCTGCAGGCCAAGGCAGGGTGTAGTGCCGCGACAGGGCTCCCCTGGCTTCCCAGGGGAGGACCACCCCTCCCCTAGCACAAGCACGTCCCAGTGCGTTCTGCCTACAGAAGAGGGGAACAGAGCGGTCTTGTGCCGGCCTTGGGCGCCAGGGACTCACGGGGAGGGGAAGTTAAGGGGTGCCAAATCCACCGGGAACAGCCGCGGCGGGCAGGCCCATGCCAGCCCCTCGGGGCGCTTTATCCCAGCGATGGTGCGCTCCTTCCCCCGGGCTCCACAGGCAGCCCGGGAAGGACCGGCGCTCCTACGCAGTGTTAGCGGTGCTGTGCCAACAGCGCCGTCCCCGGCC